>PVJC01015351.1:0-35606 GCA_004026665.1 Murina feae
TGTGCGGGTACAGGCTGGGCTGAGGGACCCCCAAGTGCACAAATTTTTGTGCACCGGGCCCCTAGTCTAATATAATAAAAGAGTAATATGCAAATTGACCCTCACTCTGTTACACCCACAAGCCACACACAAGCCATGCCCACCAACCAATCAGGAGCAAATATACAAATTAACCCAACAAAGATGGTGGAAGCCAGAGCCAGGATACTTGCCTTACAGCCACAGCTACCACGCAAGCATTCTGACTCTGGCTGCTCCAGGCCTGTTGGAGACTCAGAAGGCAGGGAAGACAAAGAAGACTGGTTCCAGTGCCTGAGGCTAGCTTCTGCCAGGAGTTGAAGAAGCCGCCTGTCTGTGATCGCAGGCCGACAGGGAGAAGCTGCCTCTCCCTTAATCACAGGCATGGGGGAGAAACTGCCAAGAAGCCACCTATCCGTGATTGCAGGCCACAGCGGAGAAGCCATCTGTTGGTGATCACAGGCGACTTCTCCCCCGCGCCTCCAATCAGGGACAGGTGGCTTCTTCCCCTTGGCCTGTGATCACTGACAGGATCGGGCCTAAGCCAGAAGGTGGACATTCCCCCTAGGGGTCCCAGACTGCGAGAGGGCACAGGCCGGGCTGAAGGAACCTCCCCCCCCCCCCAGTGCATACATTTTTGTGCACCGGGCCCCTAGTTGAAAATAAATTAGAGAATTATTGGAATACCAGGTAATCTCTGTACAGTAAGATATAATATCTTGTGGGTTACGCCACTTTATTCTTAAAGTGATAGAAGATCATTTGTATGAAAATAGGTTTAGTGAACATCTACCAATATGATTTTACAATATATTTTTGTGAGAAAGAAGTCAAATGTGATAGTTAATTTTATGTGTTACTTGACTGGACCACAAGGTGCCCATATATTTGGACAAACATTATTCTAGGTAAGTCTGTGAGCATGTTTCCAGGTGAAAATAACATTCAAATTGATAGACTGAGTAAAGATTGTCCTGCCTAATGTGGGTGGATATTAACTCTTATCAGTTATATGATTTGAAAATATATTCTCCCATTCCATAGGTTGCCTTTAATTTTATTGTTTCCTTTCCTGTAAAGTAGGTTTTTAGTTTGATTTAGTCCCCCTTGTTTATTTATTTTTTTATTTTGTTGTCTTTGCTTTTGTTGTCAAATTAAAAAAAAAAATTGGCACCCAGTCAACTGAAGGTCTGAACAGAACAAAAAGCCTGAGTAAGAGGCAACTGCTTAAACTTGGCCATTGTCTTTCCAGTCTTGAAACTTGGGCTTTTCTTGAATCTCAAGTATGTTGGCTTTTACACTAGAATTTATACTATCAGTTATCCTAGACTAAAATTAGACATTGGCTCTATTGGGTCTCTAAATTCCAGATTGCAGATCTTGGCATCTCTCAGCCCCTGTAATTGTGTGAGTCAATTCTTTATAATAAATCCGTTTATACACCTAGCCCAATGTTGGCCAAATAAGTGTATTTCTGAGTAATGTAATATATGGAATAATAGAGCCCCAGTGCATGAATTCATGCATGGGTGGGGTCCGGCTGGCCTGGCCCTAATCAGGGCAGATTGGGTCCAGATCTGTTGGGAAGAGGAGATGGGGGAAGGTTGGCTGGCTGGCCTGCCCCAATCAAGGCTCCATCAGGGCCCCATCAGGGCCAGGTGAGCTGGGGGAAGGGGCTGCGGGCAATTGGGGTAGGAGGGCTAATTGCTGATTGGGGGTGGGGCTGGCAATGGGGAGGGATTGTGGGCAGTGGGTCAGCTGGCCCCACCCCCAAATGGGGTGAGGGGGTCGATTGAGGATCAGCAGCTTGGAGAGGGGCCATGAGAGGTTGGTTGGCCAGCCCCACCCCTGATTGGGGTATAGCTGGCTGGGGGAAGGTGCCACGGACCGACTGGAGTGGTAGGGACCCCTGGGGGTGGGCTGGCCAAGGGGAGGGGCCACAGGCAGTTGGGCTGCCGGCCCTGCCCCTGGTCACGGTGAGGGGGTCGATCTGGGGTAGGGCTGGGTGGAGGGAGGGACTATAGGAGGTTGGCCAGCTGGCCCTGCTCTCTATTGGGATGGGGGGCGATAAGGAGCAAAGCTGGCCAGGGGGAGGGGCCACAGGAGGTTGGTCAACCGGCCCACCCCCGATCTAGCTGGTTCGATCTAGCTGGTTCGCTGACTGCAGTGGGCATCATAGCAACCAGTCATTCCAGTCGTTATGGCATTCCAGTCACTGGCTATATATATAGGCTATATATATATATATATATATATATATCTTTTATATATATAATCTATATATCTGATATATATCTGATATATTTGCCCACCTATATTTAAAGAAATGGAAAGAAGTCATTGGTAAATA
This sequence comes from Murina feae, assembly GCA_004026665.1. Lineage (NCBI taxonomy): Eukaryota > Metazoa > Chordata > Mammalia > Chiroptera > Vespertilionidae > Murina > Murina feae. The sequence goes on from PVJC01015351.1 coordinate 2,369, forward strand.
TTTGAAAGGTGAAGTGGACCCTTGGATTTTCCTTCTTTTGTGTTTTAACTTAATAAGATCTAGCAGGGAAGGAATGCAGCAAGAGATGAAATGTTTATCTGTGAAGCAGGGAGAAGTAAAAGGGGCAAAAAACAAACAACACAAAAACACACACACCAGAAGTAGGCAGATAGAACATATATGTAGGGAAAGAAGATTATGAGAATCATGTAATAAGTTACAAGTTTGATAACATCTAGATTCCCAAGTAACAAAGGAAAATGATGAGACTGAGATCATCATTCAAGGTAAACCTTAGGCATTTAGAAATCTGGTTGATGATTAAGATGTTCATCTAGTGGCTTGGTGATTTTTAAGAATCCCACTACATTGTTTACGATAAAATGGATGTACTTAGATCTTCATAAGGAATGGTTTCTGTGCTCTTGGGCCAGCATGGTAGATCAATAATGGAAGATAGAAGCTCCTATTTAGCCTGTACCATACCTTATACTGCAATTTAGCAACATAAAAAAGACCATTGAATAATCAGTATGTTTAAACAAGTAAGCAAACACTCATTCTTTTTCATGATAGAAAGAAATAAACAAGAGTGGTATTAACTATCTGGCTAAAATAAATTATAATGAATGCAAACTCATTACTGTTGATCAATGAATGCATAGCAGAAGGTACATTTATTGAAGTCAACATACTTAATTACATTTGGAGTAATAAAGAGAGTAGACATGAAGTCCAACATCTCTTGAGCCTAAACATTAATTTTAATCTAATTTTCTTCTCCTTGATGTTGAGAAAATGAAAAGGCAAATAAAATTAAGAGACCAACCTTAACTTAATTAGCTTTGTTAACAGGGGATTGTAAGCTATTTGTATCATGTATACTTCACATTGTGATCCAAGGAAAGGTCACTTGGTTTTAAAGCCAGCAACGTTGTTATAATAATAAAGGCAGCCATATGGCCTTTCTAATTCTACAAGAGTACAGGAGACATACATAAAGCTCTAAGAGTCACAGTGTCAAGGGTGGGAAACACACAGAATTTTGACACTGTGAAAGGAAAGTGTCTCAGCTGGGACTGCTATAACAGAATATCATAGATTGGGTTCCTTAAAAAATAAACATGATTTCTTACAGTTCTGGAGACTGGAATGTCCCAAATGAAGATACAAGTACATTTGGTTCTTGTGAAGGACTCATTCCTGGTTTGTAGACAGCTATCTTCTTGCTGTGTGCTCATGTGGCCTTTACTTAGTGCTTGTATGGAGAGGGAGGGAAAGAGGGAGAGAGAGAGAGATATCTTCATCTTCTAAGTACACTAATCCCATCATGAGGGTCCTGAATATAAACCTATTATCTCCTAATGTCCCCCTCCAAATATCATTACATTACAGGTTAGGGCTTCAACACATGGATTTGGGGTGATACAATCATTCAGACCATAGTAAAGAGTCTATTTTTTAATGACACAAGCTGATGTTCAAGGACTTCCCTCTTTTTATTTAAAAAAATCTCTCTCTTATCCAAATTACATGCGGACTTTTATTTTTGTGTTTGTTCACACTTCCAGACCCTGCTGTCACACTGGGGTATTGTGATATTGCTTAGCCTTTTAGGTGTAGTTTACCAACTAAAATGTGAAAACTCCAACTGAGACTTCTTCATGGCACAGCACAATGTTGGGCAAATAAGTGTATTTTTTGCTAAATAACTGTTAGGTGAATAAATAAGAGTAAAACCCCTGGTATCCATTACAAAAGATGACTCTGCCTGAAATGGTATATTCCCCTTGAGAAGGAGGAAACAGCCTGAGCAGATAAATGGCTGCTAAGTGTTCTCCTCATATTGCTGGGCTGTTGAAGATTCAGGATCTGATCCAGATGAGACTACTGAGTGAGAAGGCACCACCCGACGTGTCTTGGAAGATACAGGACTACTAGTATAGTATCTATGAATCGCTGTATCTGATCAGCATTTCCCATACAGCTTCATCCTTGGTACATGACATTTAGCTTCAGAAAGAATATAATTTCTTTTGCTTTTCTTAAGAGGAAGTATTTGGTCTTCTAAAATTGTGTTATCCACCATAGCTCTTTAATGGGAATCCCAGGGTTAGGGAAAGAGGAGCACTAGTAATCATTTTAGTGTGCCAGCCAATTTTTAATGCTTTCAGTTGGTGAAAGAAGAATGGGTAGGTAATCATGAGGAAAAACAAATAAGGAATATAATCTCTAATGGAGCAAAAGCAAAGTGTTACATTGGAAAATATCAAAGTAAAGCTGAAATTGGTATATTTATCCTAAGCAAATACACCAGAAGGGGGCATTTGAAAAAGTCCTAGTGGAAGTCTAACTGAGCCAGATGATCTGCTGTGAGCATATTTTGGCCTGATGGGGGATGTAAAAAAGTAAGAATAGAGACTGATCCTTCTTCATATGGAAAATGTAAAAGTTGTTGGACAATACACTTCTCAAGATCTGATGTTGTATGTATTAAGAAGAAATGAACACATTGGGTGATATTAGAGGTTTTTCTTCTCCATCTTTCTTCTGAAAACATTGGCTGCTTCCTGATAGTTTTACAGCAAAGGCCTAAAGACATTTAAGTGGAGCCCAGGTAATATCTCTTCTAGTTGGGTTAGTCCAGTGGTTCTGAACTGGAGACTATTTTGCCCTGCTGGCCTCTACTGTCAAGAGACATTTGATGATGTCTGTAGATATTTCTGGAGCCATGTGAAAGCAAGTTGACAGACTGGTGTCCCATCAATTTCAAATACTTTGATAGGTACTTCCTCAAAACAAGGATTTTCTCCAACACAGCCATGCAATAATGATCGAAATCAGGAAATTCACATCAGTACATTACCATTCCAATTTGCAGACCCCATTCAAACGTTGCCAATTGGCCAATACTTTTCCTTTGTAACAAAGGGATCCAGGTTAGGATTTGTTGCATTTAGTTGTCACGCCTCTTTACTCTCCTTCAGTCTAAGACAGTTTCTCAGTCTTCCCTTGATTTTATCGCTTGGCATTTTTGAAGATTACAGGCCAGTTTCTGTTTTAGAATGTCTCTCAGGTCAGGCTCTTTGGATGTTTCCTCATGATTAGGGTAAGAGTTAAGCATCTTTGGCTGGAACACCACAGAAATGGTGCTGTATTCTCTTTCCTGGCATCCTTTCAGGTAGTGCTTGTTTCCATTTGTCCTATCACTGATGATAGCTTTGATACTTTGTCCCATCAATAAATTAAATTAATTCATAAAGACGATGCCTCCACAGTCAGATCACTCACCTTCAGTTTTGTGGGGAAGTACTTAGAAACTGTGACTATCTCCTTGTTTGTCAAACTTTCAAAGAATTCATTTAAATATTTGTGGGCTTGTAGTATCTTACTTTATTCATTGGGCTATAGTTCATAATTATCACTATTTATTTTTTATGTTCAACTTATCCATGATTGGCTAGTGAGTGTCCAGTCAAGTCGTCTTTTGGATTATTTTGACATGTCTCTGTCCTTCATTGAGTATTTCCTTACTTTCTGGGACATATGTTAAAGCCCTACCCCCCAATGTGATGGTATTTAGATGTCAGGCCTTTAGGAGGTAATTAAGCTTAGATCATGAGGGTGGGGTCCTTATGGTGGTATTAGTGCCCTCATAAGCAGAGACCAGAGCTCGAGATTCTCTCTCTCTCTCTCTCTCTCTCTCTCTCCCATGTGAACTCCAGCCCCAATTCCCCTCTTTCTCTCTCTCTGCCATGTGAGAAAACAACAACAACAAATAGCTGTCTGAAAGCCAGATGAGGACTCTCAGATCATGGGATATTCCAGCCCACAGAACTGAGAAATAAAATTCTGTTGTTTAAGCCACCCAGTGTATGGTATAGCAGCTTAAACAGACTAAGACATGGGCTCATGTTAAATATTTTCCTGTCCCAGCCCAAGAACCCAGTGACTGTCCCCTAAGCTGTTTAGAACTCTAGACAACAGTGCTGTAGTTGCTCACCTGGAATTCATGTCATGCTTCGGGCTTTTTGCCTGATATTGAAAATCTATCGCATTTCTACAGACTTCAAACTCTGTATTCTAAATTAATGTGAACAGAAATCCACAGGAACCTAATTAATGGCTTGTAATGCTTTAACAATGTGCTCACATTTCCATGTAAATTTCCATTCTCGAGGCTCCATGATGCAACCACGAGTTTTGGCTCAAGCTCTTGGTAGTGTTCTTGTGTGGCAGCCTGGCAGGCACAGGCTTCAGGCTAGACTGCTCCCCTGGCTGCACACTGTACTGTGGAGCTATGCAGCCTGGCTGGGTACAGGGCCAGCCTTCCCTTTGCCACTGAAGGAGAACAACAGGTGCCAACTGAATTAAAAAATCTGAGTCTAGTTTCTCCTTTGCTCACTGCTGTTTCCAATGAGATATTTCATCTGGGCTCCAAGGTGAAATACCTTGGGTGGTGGGTGGTGGAGGAGGCTGGAAGCATGCTCTCCTTCGGCATTCTTCCATGTCGTTTTTCTCCTGTGTTTCCCCTTGATCTGCCTGGTCGCTTGCTGCAATATTGGTCTATGTTAGAAATAGTAGGAATTCTTTTAGACAGGAAGGGGGATGCCAAAAACCATAAGTAATTCTACCAGTTAGGAATGTATTGCCCTTCACAGTGTACTTGTTTATTTTCTTTGTTTTTGTTACAATAAATAGGTATTTAAAAATATGCTTTAAGAAATCAAGGAAAACAACATGAGAGTAATGTTGGCTTTTGGGATTTTAATGAAAACAATTACTGAAAGCAATCTCCAAATTCACTGGCGATTTTTTCGGTAGATTATATTTGTTACAGTCAAGTGGAAGTCACACCAAAGAACATTTTATCTGGCAGGATTTGTCACCGATTGTTCCACAGGGAAACTTTTCTTCACATGGATTTCCTTGCTAACTTAAATCTCAGAATTGAGAGTGACAGTGGCAAAGTGACCCTAGAACAAAATGTGAGGCACTCAAGATGGAGTGCCCAGGCCCTCCCGCCATGAGCCTGTCTGAGCCTCCAGCTTCCCAACTCGAATGCATCGTTTCCTGAAAACATGTTTTATTGTAAGGTAGCTTAACAGATGAACTGTCTTCATTTCAGTGATGGGCTAGGAATTGGTGCTGGGGGAAAGGGTGAATGGACTAGTGGAGGGGAACAGAGGAGGAAATGTGACCCACGAGGTGGTGCCCTGCTTAGGTGAAGATAAGTTTGCCAGGTGCCTAAGCGGGGGATTCTGAATAGCATGAAATCACTGGGCATCTGTGGAGAAGGAGGGACATAGGATGGATTGGGACACAGAGCCAAGGACTAAACAACCTTGCAGAGAAAGGATAGCTTTAATGTGGCCACCAATGAAGTGTGATATTCCCTAAGAGCAAAGGATATTAGCAGTTTCCAGGGAGCACAAGCTAGATCTTATAGCTGTGTTGCCTACAAAGGGGCCTTATAACACACATCATCTCTCCTACTGGCTATTCACTTTTGTTATATTTGTGTGATGGTGTAACTATAATTTAATTATTTGTTATTTATCAGACATCATATAAATAGATGGTGTCTACTATCTCATTTAATCCGCTTAACACTGTTATCGGACAGGTATCATCACCCTTGAAGTAGCATTTTTTAGGTGAAGAATCTGACCTTAGAGGGTGACATGAAATAATTAGCTCAAATTAGTATAGCAGAGCCAGAATTTGAGCCAGATCTGACTATGTCAAAGCCATACTTTATTTCATAGCGGTAGTATCCTACAGTGCTTCCAACTATGACCTTAACTATTGTTGTTTTTTTAAGGTCACAAACCATGGTTATTGAAGACTTTGACACTTTAGAAATTCTGGACTTAGATCCTAGACTATAAGTTCTAAGTAACTGAGCCAACCAATTATTTATATCAGTTAACTTTTGCTATGTATAAACCCTGAAATGTAGTGACTAAAGAGAATCCCCCATTTAGTTAGTTTATGATTCTGTGTGTGCACAATTTGTTTGGGCTTGCTGGGCAGTCCTTGTGATGAGGACTTGGTTAAACTCCTCTTGGCTGGACTCTGTCACATGGCTGGGACCTCAACTGCAACTCTAGGAATGTTGACTCCATGTCTGTCATCGCTCAGAAGGGTAGCCTGAGCCTGCTCACATGGGGCGGAAGGGTTTCAAGAGCACTAAGAGGCGCTTGAATGTACGAGCACCTTTTAAGTGTCTACTTGTGTCAATGTTCATTAATGTCCTATTGGTCAAAGCTAGTCACATGGACAGCCCAGATTCAGAGAGTGGAGAAATAGCCTTCTCTGTCCAGAAGGATTTTCAACATCATTTTGCAAGGGCATCACAATGCACAGGTGTTACATTACAAAGCTGTGGATGTAGGAGGGGAAGAATTTGTAATTATGTAAAAAACTTAACTCATTCTGCCCAGTTCTTTTAAAATTTTTGGTACTTTCCATGAAGGAAAATCAGACAAAAACAGGGTATGCCATAGAAAACATTCATCATCACTGACGATTAACTCACAAGTATGAAGTTCTGTCTGGTTGGTCAAATTGTAAAAAAAAAAAAAAAAAAAAAAAATGCTCCTCAGCCTTAAGTGAATGACAAAAGTTAGAATTCCACAGTCATTACTCCTGCTTCTTTATAAATTTCTTGTTTTTAATTGGCAGGGGAATTCTAAAAATTGTTTATAAGTCACATATACATTTTCACAAATGACTGTAGAAAGACATCTGGAGAATAAAATACCCTTTGTTCCAACATGCTCCAAAACCCTGAGAACCTGCCAATTGGAGCTTTGGGTTTTCCCCATGAAGATTCAAAAGCAGGTGATTATATAATTTAGAGAAGCCAACCAACTCTTAAAAGAAAATAACAATGACATATCCTTTCAGGAATAAAGTTATCATTAAGTGCCATGGGATAAACAAATTACTATGAGAAGAAAGATAACTTCTACCACATGAAAGAAAAGGGACTTCCCTTAAGATTTGGTACCTCTGACATTGGTTTGGTGGTTACATGGCAGAAATGTTTTAGTGAAGTTCCCTTTCCTTCATAATGTCCTTGATTTCTACTGGGTCTGATTCTCTCTGCCTAAAGTGCTAAACTATTTAATCTTACCAGGGAACTGATGATCCATTCACATTTTGGCAGGAGAGTTGAAGCAGAAGCTCCCTCATCTCTCTGCAGGGATTGAGGGTAATGAACTTCCTCACAATCAATCCTGGCCAATGAGAGAGATTTTATTATGTGAAATGAAAACCCACACTGGATGTATAGACAGTTTGAGGTATGGATGTGTTCCTCCATATATGTCTATGGAAAGCCACTAAAAGGGATTGCAGACAGTGAAGCAGAACCTTTTTTTGACCTCAGCTCAGAAATGTGCCCCCACAAAATGTTAAATACACACACCATCACAGTCTCAAACTTGACTTTTGCAATTGTTTCAACAACTGAATATGTATGGTCTCCCCACCTCCTTCTACCTCCCCGCCTCCATCTCCCCATGGTAAAAGATAGGCAAATTGTTTTAGGTTAAGCTCTGGGAATTGCTCTTTTGGCAAATATTGGCTTTGAAATGCAAGACTCTTAAGTCAAATAGATTCAATGGTCATGGCTTGAGATGATGTTGAATAATGCATTTGATATTCTCTTGTGGCTTTTGTGGTTCACCTATTATTGGCTGTAGGTTCATTTGCTAAATACCAGTTATCAAAGGCAAGTTTCCAGAAGCTAATTTACCAAATTGTAGTCTCTAAATGGCAAATTTGCAGTGTGGTCAGTTTCTGAATTGAGTGGAATCCATGTTGCTGAGCTCATGGATTCCTTGGCTCATAACCTCCATTCCTACTATTGTGGCTGTTCTGTTTATGAACCTAATAGCAGAGGGGGCTAGGGAAGGAAGCTAATTGATACACACTAAAAGCTGTCATCCAATCCACATAATTTTTGAGATTCTCCTCACTTGAGGTCATCCTTTGGAGAGCATCACATGAGACACAAATATCTTCACATTCTGTTTCCATTCGTAGATATCCACACACCTCTTACTCAGACCTCCCTGTCACCAATTTTCCAATTGTGTTTCTTCCCAGTCCCTGACCTTTTAGCCAAATCATTTGCCACATAAGCTATGGTTTGCCTCCTTCTAGATGACCAGATTCACTGCTCAAAATTCTGCCCACTAGGGGCAGTTTCCCCTTTTCCACAGTCCTGCAGAGCTGTCTGAGATAGGCTTGAAAGACAGCTACAGCTGTTCTCTTTAATGTGATGTCTGTAATTGGGCAGAGCCATCTATCTGTAAACCAAATCTGGATACTTTTCTTCTTTATTTAGCTGGCCACAGAGAGCTTCATATGAGCCAGGAGTACAGGTTGAGAGAAAGAAGGAAAATAGTAAGAATAGGGCCTATGTAACTTAGGCCTTTTGTGCCTGCTCTAGTTCAGTTTCATCTTCCATTTTATGATGGAGTACATGCTTAATTTTGTGTCTTCGTGGGCTAGACCACAACTGGCAGTTTAGGTCACATGGTAACTTGGTGGCCCATGGTCATGTGACTAGTCTCTATTAAAGGCCAATTATAAGCCAAAAATATATTTGTTAAAAAAAATAGTAATTTGCAAAAAATGGAATGTTTTTGTTTTAATCCCTAAAGGTTTGTGCTGTATTTCCTTATTAGAGTCTGTCAAAGGTTTTGTATAGCATTCTTGTCTGCCACTGATATTTCAAGCACCATCAAATTTGTTGGGTCATGTAACTGAATCAGTGGAACAACTTCTATGAAAGTGAAACTGTTGTAGGCCCTTCTTTTATACAGGGCCCCAGTCAAAATCAGGAGTTTTCAGGCTCCTCAGCAAATGGATCAGAGTCGTTTGCCTAAGTGAAGCATATGTGGCCTCCCAAAAAAAAAGAAGTCCACTCAAAATTGTACCTTTTTCTTGGTGTTATGAAGGGTCAGATGCAGTGCTCTTCATCCTGGAAGGGATTTCGCTGATGTGGCTGGCTCTTGAGATCTTTGGGATTTACTTCCTGACCTCTGGCATGCAATTGTCTTGCTAATATGTATAGAGTGACCACAGTCTAGGCTAAGCAGGTCCACTCAGCATAATTTCATCAACGTGGAGGACTAACATGATTCTATTGGGATGAAAAGGCAATCATGTCCCTGCAGGCTACATTATGACATAGTGCTGAGAGCTGATAGAGCCCTAAGATAGGACAGTGAAAATATTGTGCTGGCCATGCTAGATGGAAACTAATGACTTCTGATGCTCTCTACTTGCAGGTATGCAAAAATATAACATTTTCCAGATCGATAGTTACATAGCAGGTACCAGGGAATGAGCTGAACAGCAGCTGCAATTGCTTGATAATGTTTATGATAATTTACTACAGGCCAACTAAGTGAATATGGAATTTTGCTTAGTGAGCTTACATTAATCAGTTCTGCCTTGTCCAACTATATATTCCACCTTGATTCTACACCTACAATATATATTATCATATGTATTCCCCAAACTTCTATAATATAAATTGACAAAGTCATGCAATTCTTTTGATGTGTATTGCATCTCTACATGAATCATCTCTGAGTCTCATTCTTTGGGACACACTGAGATATGAGTGTATTTATGGCTTTAGAAGCCAAAGGAGGTAATAGGAGGATCAGCAGACCTGTGCAAGACAGCTTACTCAGGGGAGGCCATTACAGTTTCTTCAGTCAACGAGAGACTATCTTAGGTAGGGATGAAAAGAATGCTTCTAATAGCAATGAAGGCTCAGCAAAATTTGGAACTTTAAGGTTCAAGATATGCAACTTTATTGCAATCTGTCTCATATGTTCCTATCCCAAATTTCATTCTCCATTTCCTTCCCAATTAATGCTCTACTTTTAACAAAAGAGACAGTGTGCCATCAAAAGTTCAGTTTGTGTTGTGAGTTAGCCATAGATTTTACTTTGAATTTGATATTAGAAAACTTGGCCCTAAACTAATATTTTTATAGAGGTTAGAATATAGAATGTAGGAGTTCCTTTTACGACAAACATAGATGTTTTCAGCTCCCTTATGTGAACCAGAAATTTAAAGCCCTAGCTTCTCATTTTAATTCTTAAAGTTTTTAAGCTTATTTGGAAACAACCAACCAATCCCTATGATATTCCTTATTTTTTAAAAAAATATATTTTATTGGTTTTTTACAGAGAGGAAGGGAGAGGGTTAGAGAGTTAGAAACATCCATGAGAGAGAAACATCGATCAGCTGCCTCCTGCACACCTCCCACTGGGGATATGCCCGCAACCATGGTACATGCCCTTGACTGGAATCGAACCCGGGACCCTTCAGCCTGCAGGCCATCACTCTATCCACTGAGTCAAACTGGTTAGGGCGATACTCCTTATTTTTATTGAAATGTATGGCAGCAAATAGTTAGTCATCCACAATCTTGCCTCTCTAGGCTCCTGGCTACAGGTGTTTTCAGATGATAATTTGTGTTTGTGGTGATACTGGTGTAAACACACGTTCTGTACTGCCAGTTGTATAAAAGTATAACATATATACTAGTAATCGTGTCCAGTCCGTGATACTTGATAATAACTAATTTACTGGCTTATGTATGTACTATACTGTACTTTTTATCATTATGTTAGAGTGCATTCTTTCTACTTATAAAAAAGTTTGCTGTAAAATTTTCTGCTGTGTTACACTTGGCAGCAGCCTCATCCATCTTGGGTTTACTGTGTCTCTTGAGTGCATCATTTTTTCTTGTGCTTGATTTAATCTGTTGTTTTATAAACGTAGTGTAGCCAAGTGCCCAGTGTTTATAAAGTCTACAGAGTGTACAGTAATGCTCCAGGCCTTCAGATTCACCCACCATTCACTTGATGACTCACCCAGAGCAACGTCCAGTTCTGCACACTGCAGTCATAGTAAGTGCCCTATACAGATGCGCCATTTGTAATCTTTTATACTGTAATTTTACTGTGTGTTTTTGTATGTAGATGCACAATAGGTACCATGGTATTAGAATTGCTTGCAGTATTTAGTACAGTAGCATGCTGTTTCTCCATTTTAAAATCTTTTTTATTATCGTTGTGTGACCCTAATAGATTACTTACGGTAAAGTACTTTAAAATCCTTCTTTGGTTCATTGAATTTGGTTAGGCATTAATTGGGCCGAGTAAGGGGAAGTCCCAGGTTTAGAGCCTTCAAGAAAGGTGTGTAGTGTTGCAGTAAATGTGCACGAAGATCCCAACAGTGACTAAGTGCACTAGCCATTGTGCTCTAGCCCCTTGAGGGCCTCAGGTGTAACTTTGCCTCTGGGAGATGCAGAGAACAAAATGTCACAACTATAATTTATAAGTTGATCTGAACATTTGTAAAACAGTTTAGTTAATTATTATTATTTCAGCATGACCCTTTTAACTCTTTGTATTTATGCATAAATATTAATTTTATTATAGAATGTTTTGGCAAAACTTAATACTCTAATTCTTATAAAAATAAAAGATGCACTGTTTTTCTACCTGAGCTACCACTTTCTATTTCATTACATCCAAAATTTAAATATTGTGGAAGGCTGAACCAACTTTATAATAAACAATAAGAAAAATTAAATAAAGTTTAAAATCTGGAATATTATTTTATATTCAGATTTCAAAGCATGCCTTGGATCTATATTTTAAGCAAAGTCTGACTTCTAATTTTGACTTCAATTTAATTCAGGCAGGCAAATTTAAAAGAGAAAGGGATGTAGAACTAATTTTTACTTTCTGTGAGGGAAGAAAAAATGAGGGGAGAGGGCCATTGATCTGATAACAGGCTAAGAGAACATAGAGAAAAATTAACTTCAGAGAGAGAGAGAGAGAGAGAGAGAGAGAGAGAGAGAGAGGTATCTACCCAGTTCTTATTTTGCAATCTCCCTTTTATATATCCTTTTCTCCAATTGCTCTGTTTTCATCCTGCTTTCATCATGCTGAAATGCCTACTGCTTCTATCTTGCATCACAATAAGAAATTTAGAGCTTTGCTACCTCTAATTCTTTCTGAAAAACCTACCATTAATGTAATTCCAACATGAAAACTCCCAGTAGCTCCTTTTTGCCCATAAAGCAAATTCAAATTTGATATGACCAGTTCTGTCCAATTTTATCTCTCATGATCCCCAATGTTAAACTATTTCTCCAGCCGGGCCTGGGCACCCCCATCCCTTTGAATATGCTCTTACACTCTTGGCCTTCTTCATATGGATTGATTGTCCAAATCTGTCCTTATCTTGACCTCCCTCCTCGATGAGCAATTTGGCATGTGATTGTACATTATTTTATGCTAGAATCAGAACTAGTTGTTAGTTTTGTTATTTTTTGTTCTGATTTTCTACTCCGGGGAAGGTGTCATGTTTTACGTATCTCATTGTCACAGTGCTCAGCACAGCATATTTACCTTGAGTCTGGGCAAGGGAACCGGACTGAGCTCGGGGTGTCCTTGTGGCTGCCCAGAAGCACTCCCAGGAGGCCTAGCAAGGGAGGAGGTTTAGAAAACACGGCCCCCCTGGGACTTATGCTCAAGGTTGCATGAATCCCAAGGGCAGAGTTCTATGAACTGGGGAAAATGAACAGATGGAGATTCAAGAGATACCTCTCAGTCTTCACTAGATCTAGTTTAGAACTGCCATACATATTTTGGGAAGAATTTGTTAGAAATAAAGAAATGAAGGAACTCGGAAAGAAGGAACTCGGAAGGAAGGAAGGAAGGTCTTATTTTGTATGTTGTACATTTGGCTAAGGAAGCCCTGAGAGTTCTGTGAAAGTTGTCTTTTTAAAAACCAAAAACAAAACCAGGATTCCTTTTGATAAGTTTACACTGAATTCAAACTATGAATCTATCAAGGAGCTGTGGTCAAGCAAGCATCACCCCTGCTTACACTGAACACCTGTTAAAAAGATCATTCTGGCATTTATATTAAAGCCAGGAAGTTGAATTAATTACTGAGTTAATTTATGTCCTGTCCTAAAGCATTTAAGATATCTTTAAAAAATTTATTAAGTATAGCAAATTAACATATTGTAATCCATTAGAAAAATAAAGTAAGGAGGGAAAAAGAGGTAAAGACCTCTCTATAAACTACCAAAGAAGTTTTCTGTGTCTCCCTCTTATCCTTTAGCTGTGTGAATAGCCCTTGTTTCTTCTTATCCTCCTTCAAGGCATCAGTGCAACCTAGTTAACTTTCACATGATTGGAAAAACATGTCTCCTTCGGGGCTTATTTTGTTAGTCATACATTCTGTTCATTAGATTCCACAAATAAGTGAGATCATGTTATATTTTTCTTTCTCAGTTGGGCTTATTTCACTTAGCATAATATTTTCCGAGTCCATTCATGCCATCCCAAAGGGTGAGAGATCCCTCTCTTTTATAGCTGCGTAGTATTCCACTGTGTAAATGTCCCACAGCTTTTTTATCCACTCATCTACTGATGGGCACTTAGGCTGTTTCAAAATCTTAGCTATTATAATGGAACAGACTGACATACCTGATGTGGGGTTGGGGGTATGGGAAGAGATAAACCAGAGAACTTATATACTTACTAGAGTCCCAGAGCATGAAATACATGTGCGGTTACGTTCCCTAGGCCTGACCTGTGATCAGGGCCATCTTCCCTGGCTGCCTACAGTCAGTCCCACCCCCTGCTGCCACCCACCCCTGGTTTTCTGTTCGCCATCAGGTGATCAGAGCCTGCCGGCTGGGGAAAGGGACCGAGAGGTAGTCAGTGCGCCTCATAGTGATTGGTCCAGTGGTCGTTCTGGTCATTCCGCCATTAGGGTCAATTTACATATTGCCCTTTTCTTATATAGGATAGTCATAGCCCATGGATAGTGAAGACATGAGGGTGGGGGTTAGGGACTGGAAAAAGGGGGGTCAAGGGGGAAAAGGGGAGATATCTGTAACATTATAAACATAAAAAGCATATTAAAAAGAAAAAGGAAAAACATGCCTGCAAGGGCATTTCCCTTCAATGGCATGTTTTTCCAGGTTATGATCAGTGAAACCTTCAGTAGTTGGGCCACCTGTTGTCTTGTATCAGGAGCCATCAATGCCCTAAATATTACTCAGGAGAGTCTTTGTCAGGCCAGCCCTACAACTCCAATACCACCTGTACCAGTTTCATCTTCTGAGAAGCACCCAAGACAGGATTAGAATTCCAAGATTTACTGAGAAGTGCCTGTAGAGGGTAAGGAGGAGCCAGTAGGCATAGGCAGGGAGAACCTTCAGACTCTCATTCAGGGTCTGACACCTGTGGGAGAGAGAGGAAGAAAGGCAGGTTTGATAGGAAGAGTCTCAGGCCATGACACTGTTTTAAGAAAGTTTGTCCAAGCTATAGGGGAGGCCGGGAGCCAAAGCCAACCATTCAAGGACTGTCCCATCTGCCATAGCCTGGGCCTCTATTTGTACCGTCACAGGGGCAGAAACACAGTGCTGGATCCAGAGGAGTGGCAGTGGGGAATGTCAGTCCATGGCGCCCCGCCCCCCCACCAGCAGTGTATTGATTTCCAAGGCCCCCACAGGTGGTAAGGTCTGGCTTATAGGGTATGTCATCTCTGGCCTAAAGTCTCCTGTATTTGAATCTTTGGTGACCATTGAACAGTCAGGATCATGAAAGTTTGTGTGTTACAAGTAGGTTAATGTTACCTTTTATAACCTGGCTAATTATGACATTAAATGATAATGTCAAGTATGTCTGTGTTTTGCCAACAAATTATTTTGGATGAGACATGAACCTTTTTAGAGCTCAACACATCTCCAAGATCTGGAGCTTGGTGAGTAGCAGGATGGGCCATATGCAAAGTCAAGATCTGAAGGTGGGGATGTTAGGCACTGATTGGGGAAAGTGAACAGTGAAGGTCAGAGAACATTGGCAGAAATATAGTATACAGTGAGAGGCAAAAGTAGGGTTACAGTTGTGAGTAAGGGAAGCACAGAGTTTATTCTTGTATTATTATTTATTAATTATTGTATTCTTTCCCATGTGAGCAACTGTAAACCTATGTTTGCCTTACCCTGTGTATATGAAACTGACTTATAAAAGAGGAAATTATAGAAATGCAGTGAACATATCAGATACCATTAAATTTGTAAAACAATTTCCTTTTCTGTTTGGCTCTGTAAGAAGTCATAATCAGGTTCCTATGAAATTAATAGGTAGCCTAACTTTTCTGCCTTTGAAGCTTCTTCATTATAATTATACTAGGGGCCCAGTGCACAAAAATTTGTGCACTCGGGGTGGAGGGAGTCCCTCAGCCCGGCCTGTGCCCTCTCACAGTCTGGGACCCCTCAGTGGATATCCTATGATGGCCCCAGTCTGCCAGGCGCCTTTTGTGTGTGTGTGTGTGTATGTGTGTGTGTCATCACTGGGGACCTGCCCCCAGCCCCATCAGAGGCTCGGAGCAGTCCTCCTGTGTGTGTCTACCTGCTGGGGGCCTGCCCCCAGGCACACCGTGGAGGCTTGGAGCAGGCACCCCTCTATGTTGATCTCTCAGACTCTTGCCCTCCTCAGCATGTTGTTCTCTTTTTTGAGCTGTGGCCAGGGTTGGGTGTGGCCTGCCTCCCAAGCTTGCCTACTGCCCATCTTCCTTCAGCCACCAGAAAGCAGGGAAAACCCCGCCTTGTGGTCAGGCCAGCCTTTTCCTGCTCCCTGATCCTCGGAAGGGACCTGGGAAGCCGCCAAGCAGGCCGCCAACTCTTTCCCACTCACCCGTCCCCTGCTGCCTTCCTTTCCCACTTCCCGGTGCTGCCAAGGGGTCTGGGGAGCTGCCAAGCAGGACCCTGGCCCCTGCAGCCTTGCTTTCCCGCTCCCCGATGCCCCACAAAGGGCCTGGGCAGCCACCAAGCAGGCCACTGGCCCCTTGCCGCCTCTTACCCGCTTCCTGGTGCCCTCCAACCCTACCGCCTGTTTCCCATCACGGGTCCTGGGTCCTGCGCTGTCCCGCCCTGCAGCCGCTCTGTGCACTCGGGAGGTCCCTCAGCCCGGCCTGTGCCCTCTCGCAGTCTGGGACCCCTCGGGGGATGCCCACCTGCTGGTGTGCCTGACCAGCCTGGGTGAGGGGCCTTAAGGCTGCCCACAGTTCCCATTGCCCAACGTCCCAGCAAGGCCGGCTGGACACAGGTTCTGGAGTTTTTTCTCCTATAATTGATACTGTTCCTTGAAGGCCTGGGGTAATTGATACACTGTTCCTTCAAGGCGGCCTCCTACCTACTAACGAAGCCTCCTCTGCCTCACCTCGCAGCGTCTATAATGAAACAATTGTTACTTTTACTGGTTAGGCCGGAGCTGCTCTTTCCTTCAGCTCTGGAGGATTCTATGATTGTTACATTGTTTCAAAACTGCTAGAGGCAGTTTAATCGGAGCTGAGCTGAGGGGCGAAGCTTCACTTTCACTGCTGCCGCAATGGAAAGGGCTGTTTACTCAGGTCCGGGAGTGGCGGCCGCCCTGTTGGCTGGGCTAATTTGCATACAGCCACTCTGATTGGCTGGTGGGCGTGGCTTACCCTGTCTCAGAGAAACGGTTAATTTTAATATTTCGCTTTTATTAGTTTAGATTATTCTTCATTATAATTGCATTAATTCCAATTTTAAATAAATTGACAAATTAAAAATACTAGAGGAATGTTAATAATAGAGTGTCCTCCCCCCATATAGTTACATATTTTGGAGTTCTGCCTTAGAACCAGTATTTTCCCAGAAATAAACATTTTCTGTGAATGAAGATTTCTGTGTCACACAATGGGAACTCCCACTGGAGATTCAGGATCAGCAATGAGGATGCTCTTGGTTCAGTTTTTACTTTATTCTTGTGTCGATGTGAAGTTGCAAGGACATCTAGAGGGTTTCAAAGACAGAAGTGAGAAAAGTAAATTAATGGTAAATCCTCTAAAGTTGTGAATAAAAAGCACTGTGCATTATGTGATAGAAAAATAGCAAGTTTATTTAATTTTAAAACACAGCTTTGAAGCTTGAAGAAGTTAAAGATTGGAAAATGAAAGAATAGCTCCCTTTCATTTTAAAATGAGTTAAGAAATGAATTCTAGAGAATTAAAACGAAAAGCAAGGTTATCATAAACTTTGGAAATAAGGGAGGTGAAATTAAAACTTCAGGCAAACCCTGAAGCTGAATAGTAAGGGATAGGAAAACTGCCCCTGCCTGAAAGTCAATGCTGAACTTAAAGAACTAAAACCAGGTTCCCTGAAGGATGCCCCTCAGCGAACCTGGCCCAATATGAGAATCGAGCAACCTGAAGGTGATTGATTATTCAACTTGAGGTCAATGTCATCTGAAGCAAGTTGTATGTCAGAAGTGTTGTGATCTCTATTTTACAAAT
Source organism: Murina feae (assembly GCA_004026665.1). NCBI lineage: Eukaryota > Metazoa > Chordata > Mammalia > Chiroptera > Vespertilionidae > Murina > Murina feae. The sequence goes on from PVJC01015351.1 coordinate 19,763, forward strand.
AAATCAAAGATGCTGAATAGTGGGATAAGAGCGCTGCTTTTCTTTCCTGGTAATGGTGATTACAGGAAGTGATTCATGCCCACATTCACATCTGCTGTCAACATAAAGATGGCTGTATGGTCAGTGAGAGCTCTGAGGCTCTGTGACACAACTTCATTCTTCTATGGGAAGAGGACTGACCACAGACGGAATTTAGCTTCCTTGATGATGTACCTACCAGGGTACAAATCCTTAGGAAGAGGCATGCATATTCATCTTTCTCTTTCCCTCTTCTGACTCCTAATTCAGTACTATGTACTTTTGGGGAAAAGTTGGAGAAATCATACAGAAAAATCTAGTCTAATCTTATGTTGCAAATGAGGAATATGAGTGGTTTGTTGTTGAGTAACTTGCCCACCATCACATGATCAAAGCTTTAGCGAAGAGTGGGTTTCATTTATAAAAGAAATGAAGGTGCAAGCTTTGGTTGAACTAAGAAGGAGACCTTTTATTATTGTGTGGTTACATATTAAATATTTCTATGCCTACAGGACCTTTAATAAGCAAATAAAGTAGGTCTTGGCATGAAAGTCTTATATTTAAAGCCAAGAAGAGCTTTCATACCATTTTAACAATCTCTGGTAGAAAAATTTATTACCAAAGGGAAATATCACTGAATCAATAATGAGAAACACAAATAAAAGATATATTTTCTAATAATTTATTTTATTAAAATCACTTCAAGATATGAAAACTTTATTGGAGCTTATATTGTCTCCTTCAGCTTGCCTAGAATTAGATATGATATCTAAGTGTATTAATTTATGTTTGTTAATTAATAGAACTTAATGAAATTCTTCTGAAGTAATATTTGAGTTTCTCATTTTGAAGTATGGCTTTTTCAGGCCTGCTTTATTTTTTTTATCTCTCTTTATTAAACAAGGAGTGAACTAATCCTCTAAATAATTTTTTTCTGTCTATGGATATATACTTGTTACTAATAAAAATTAGTTTTTTTCTAGACAGTGTGTCCAAACATGTATATATATATATATATATATATATATATATATATATATATACACACTTTTGGGAAATAGTTAATTACAGAGTCATATTAAATAGTAGGTGAATATAAGTGAACATGGAAGGGGAGCCATCATTTATGTCTACTACGCATGTATATGTTTATATTTATACATACTATTAGGAGCCAAGTGCACAATATATTGTGCACTGGGGGGTCCCTCAGCCCAGCCTGTACCCGCCCAACCTGCGGCCTGCCACACGCCCATCATGCCCCGCCCACCCCACACACCACCCGACACCTGCCCATCATGCCCCACCCACCTCACACATCCCGGCCTGTCACCTGCCCCGAACATCCCACTCACCCTGCTGCCTGCACTGCACCTGCCTCCGTGGTTCCGCTGCCAGCCTCCGTCTTGGCTGAGTTAATTTGCATGCAGCCACTCTGGTTGGCTGGTGGGCATGGCTTAGGTGTCCTGTAGAAACGGTCAATTTCAATATTACACTTTTATTAGAGTAGATGTTCCATGCTCTGTCCTAGGTTCTTTATATACATAATTTAATTTACTTTTTATGACAATCATTTTTGTTTGTATGATTATCTCCATTCTATAGATGAAGAAATTGGGGCCGAGATAAGTTAAATATGTGGCTTAAAATCATATGTCTAGGGAGTGACAGAGCCCTTATTAAAAAGCCTTTCTGTTTCTTTCATTCATATACCTTTCACTAGGCCAGAAAATATAGATGAGAACTGAAAAAAGGCATAAGGAGATAAAAATGAGGACTCTAAAAAGCAGGTCCTGATAGCAAGCTTATTCCTTTAAAATATCTGACCTTCGACTTCTAACGCTCTACAATAACTTTTTCTTCTTTTCCTATTTATTTTCCCTTCTCTCCAGGGATCTTATTATCATTTTTCTGTCACTATGGGTTTATTAGAACAGCTGACATAGACAAGACCAGAAGAAAACAGGATCTAAGGGTAATTAGGTCCTCATTCATCAAAGACAAGTTCAGAGAAAAATAGACATGATGAAAATGAGTAGCACACATTATGGAGAAAGCTTAGCAGCTGTCATCATGGTAAAAGGGATGGCTAAGTAGAGGTGGGGGGTTGGAAAATTATATTTATGTGCATAGCCACACATAGCAAATGATTTACATTTTTGTTTCCATTGGATGGGCCATTGGAAAAAAAAAAGAAATTGGTTGTGCTCTATCAATTTTGTTGCCAGATCAGATTAGATGGTATCACTAACAGGAAGATAAAGCCCCTTCAAGGTCTACAAGCTCCTTGTCAGGAACATACTGATTTTTAATATGTTCTCTTACCAGTAAATTATCATGGTTCAAAATATGGGATAAATTGAATGACATCCCGTTTGAGTCTGAAAGGTGAAGGATAAAGTTGAATAGAAGTTATGAGGCCATAGAGGATGATATGCTATAGTTCGAAAGGATGTCAATGAGATCTAAATGTAGACGGGAGGGAGTGTTGTGCAATGACCGAAGGGTCTCTACAGTCACACTGCCACTTATACTCTTGCCATTGTGTAGGGAATGACCTTGGGAATGTTGCTTAACCACTCTGGAGGCAGTTCCTATATTAAAGGGGGGTAAATCATAATTATTGTGATAATCAAATGAGTGAACTCACATTAAGCCTTAAGACAATGCCACGTACATAATACATGCTTGATAAATATTAGCCACTTTTTATTGAGATCAGGAGGAATTAGCCCAGGAAAAAAAACAGGCCCTAGCCATTCCCTGAAAAATTAATAAGCAGGGAGAAGGCTTTCACCAGAGCTGCTGAATTTGCTGTCCTGTTTTATTTTTCCCCTCCAGAGTCACTGCATAGATTGAAAACGGAGGCATCTAAACAGCTGGTGGCTCAGTATATTAAGCCTACTGGTCCTTCTGAATGGGTCTACTTCAGTGGTTTTGAGGAGGAAGCTGGTATTGCAAGGAATGTCAGGTCATAAAACCAAACAAAACGCTGCCCTGAGGGAGGGCGGGAGGGGGGGGGGTGGTTGTGCAGGCACCAGCCAGGCAGAATCATCCTGGGATGTGGCCTTGCACCTAGGGGCATTCCTGCAGACCCACAAGGGGGCGGAACCATATTTGCAAAACAAAGACCCCAGAAGCTTATAAAAAGTGAAGCCTTTGCCCTGACCAGTTTGGCTCAGTGGATAGAGTGTTGCCTGTGGACTCAAGGGTCCCAGGTTCGACTCCGGTCAAGGGCATGTACCTTGGTTGTGGGCTCACCCCCTGTGGGGAGTGTGCTGGAGGCAGCTGATCAATGTTTCTCTCTCATCGATGTTTCTAACTCTAGTCCTCTCCCTTCCTCTCTGCAAAAAATCAATAAAATACATTGGGAAAAAAAAGTGAAGCCTCTGTATGCTATGCACTCTGATTTGGAAAAGTCTTCCCAGGGTCCTTTGGTTAACCAGTGTTTAATGAAAGGACTCCTTCCCTTCTCCATGAAGCATACCTGGCATTTCTTTGCTCTTCTGTAACACTTCATTTGAAAAAATGAAATTACTACAATTGACTGAAGGTAAATTGCTTTTCAAAGTAGTAATTTGCTTACTGTGATAGGCAAAACAAACTTGTCACTTTGGGAGTATTTTTAGTAGTTAGAGGTGGTTATTAAAGCACACACATTACCCCCTTCCCCCCCACAACCACCACCACCACCACCACACTTACTCCTTTTACAATGCCCTGTAGAGGGGTAATTGGATTCGACTGTAATTGTAAATTCTTCTCAAGGGAGATGTTGATACTGGTCAAACCTTCTAATAAAATTAAATTTTTGTTTGTATTCCTATGGTCATTATTTATGGGGCTTTTGGCACTATTGCATCAATCAATCACTGTTCAAAGACCCACTTTGTCATTAGCGGCTGCCATCCATACACTGTTCTTGGCTGCATACTGAGAAGGGAGAAAAATCTTTTAGCAAGGTTGGTAAAGAAAGTTAAAAGGAATACTACTTGGGCTTTTGCAGGCAGAAAACAACCTAACTATGATTTTTAAGAAATTGGGATGATTGATCTTTGAGGATTGTTGCCTAGTTTTGCCTCTGTCTGCTCCAAGACAGCAACAACAGGATACTTTATGGGTAACTTAGTTTACTGGTCCATTTTTCATTAGTATTGCTTATAGCACATATTTTGATGTGCATCTTTTGTGTCTCTGAAAATATTTTGTGCATTTGTAATAAAAGCTTATGCCTATGAAGAGAAGGAAGAAAGAGAATTTGACTGGAATTAAGAACCCAGCCACTTCCACCATGCCCATTCCCGCTACCTCTTATCCCAGCCATCACCATCCTTGGCTAGGATTACAATAATAGTTGAGATGTTTGGCCCCTTTTTCTATGCTGCTGCTATTTCCAATACAGCTCCCTTTAACAGTAGATCATGTCGCTCCTCTGCTCTGAACCTCCCATGTACCTCATAGTACAACTCAAGCACCGAATCCATTGGGCCCCTGCAGGGTCTAACCTCTTCTCCAACCTCTCACCCCTCATTCTCCACTTCCAGCTGCACTGGCTCTGTTGCTATTTCTGTTTCTGTAGCACCATTCCCACCAATATCCACAGATTTACTCTCTTACATCCTTCAAGTATTTATCTAAGTGCCACCTGTGCAAAAATACCTTTCCTGTCCACCCTGTATACAATACCAAGCCCGAATTCCAGCATGCTTTACCTCCTTAACTGAGGGTTATATTTCTCCATAGCAGCTGTTACCACGTCTCAGTCTACAAACGTTCATTTGCTTCTTGACTCTTCCCAGCTAGAATGTAAATACCCTGCTGGCAAGGACTGTATTTTATTCGCTGTCTTGTTATCAATAATTAGAATAGTGCTTGGTCAACAGTAGGCACTAAATAATTTTTTAAAAAATGAATAATTGAAGCCTACTTGGCTAATCCTAGAAGATAGAAGGATTTCCTCCTCACTTAATTTCTCCTAATGAGACAGAGATAATTGTGATATATTCTCCATCACTTAGAAGGTCTAGAGCACAGGTATGCAATGCTTAATCTCCCTCCCCCCTTCTCTCCCTTCCTCCCTCCTTCCCTTCTTTCCTCCCTCCCTCCCTCCTTCTCTCCCTCCTTCCTTCCTTCCTTCCAAGTTGGATTTGTCCTGAATAAGTGCTGGAGGTGAAGACCAACAAGTAGCATAATAAATGCAAGAAGTCTGTCAGAAGGTTAATGGATCTTCGGGCTTTAGCAAGGGCTAAAAGCTATGCACCAATTGTTCTGTTGAGACAATGGTGGCTGAAGGCAATCTCCTAACCTGATAATCTTTTACTGTTTACCAAACTTTACATTTGATATGTCTGTTTGGTTAACTAAGGGGCAAATGTGTATTCTAGTAAATAAAAAACAGTGGGTCTGGAGATTCAGGGAGCTACTCCACTAGAGGGTGAGGCCACCACCTGGCTTTCCCCCATGCCTTCTAAATATGTATTTCTTATCTAGTATATCCATTTGCACATGGCCCCTTCTCCAGATTCTGAATCCTTGTTGCAAAAGGTTGCGGCAAATAAGTGCTTCTCAATGATCATTCCAGGAAGGGTCCTGACAGTGGAGGGCAATATCAGAGTATATACTAAACATTTGTAAAATGCATATATTCTGTGACTCAGTATCTCACAGTCTTGGAAACTTCTATAGAATATGCTAGGAGGAAGGCAAGAGGATTTTCACTGTAGTATTGTCATCCAATGACTAAAGAAATATTAGAATTAAAACACTGTGAAGATTTATTTTATATTTCTTTTTTCCCTTTACATTTGTTATGTTTTATTTATATATTTTATTTATGTTTATTTTAGTTATGCATTTTATTTTTATTGATATACTCCTTCATATAACATTTTATTTATTAAATATTTATTTTTATTTGCACTTTATACTATTTTCAAAATAATATTTTATATTATATTATTTACACTTTATATTATTTATATTATTTTTCTATCTATACTAGAGGCCCAGTGCATGAGTGCACTGGTGGGGTCCCTTGGCCTGGCTTGCGGGGACCGGGCTGAAACTGGCTCTCTGACATTCCTCGAGGGGTCCCTGATTGTGAGAGGATGGTTCTCAGGTGATGCACCTGGAATCCTGCTCCCTCCTCTCTGGTTTCTGGTGCATCACCTGAGCTGCCAAGTCACTGCAGCTCAGCAGCTGCTGCATTGAGTGTCTGCCCCCTGGTGGTCAGTGCACGTCATAGCTACCAGCTGGATGGTCAGATGGTCGGATGGTCACTTAGGCTTTTATATATATAATTTTTATTTCTTTTTAAAAAATATTTCTACATAATATATAAAGTAGTAGAAATAGTTTTTTATGTATATGTGTATTAATTTGTCTTCCTGTAGTCCTGGCTAGTGTGGTTCAGTTGATTGGAATGTTGTCCCATAGACCAAAAGGTGGCAGGTTTGATTCCAGTCAGGGCATGTACCTAGGTTGGAGGCGCAATCCGTGGTTGGGCACATTGTGAAGGCGACTAATTGATGTTCTCCTTCACATCAATGTCTCTCCCTCTCTCCCTTCCCCCTCCTCTTTCTAAAATCAATAAGTACCTCTTTGAGTGAGGATTAGAAATTAAATAAAATAAAAAATAAATTTGTCTTCCTCCAAAATCATCGTTTTCTTACATAATCCAAATATATTCCTCCTCCCCTCATTTTCCTACATTTCTTTTAATATTTTTTTTTCTTTTCTTCTACATCTAAATTTGGACCCCCTAAAATAGTCATACAATGCACTGAAGCTAACATATAATTTATTACATTTACTAAAAAACAGCTTAAAGTTTCTGTACTTGATTTCCAAAGACAGAATGTCACAGTCTATATTTCTATGTCTAGACAAAGAAAAGAAAAATAATAACAAATCTTATTTGCATGAAATCCCAATTTTCTTGCTCCCGTGGGCTTTAATTGAAAGAAAAAAAATCTTATAACTAATTTGCTTCCTTTTCTTCTTTTTTTATTTATACTATCTTAATACATAAGGTAGTACTAGCTAGACAAAAATTTAGAATAAGAAATTAGACAGTAGGCATTTTAACAATTTAAATCAGTTATTTTGAGAAAATAATTCCAATTATATGTTGCTGCTAGAGACTTTAAGAGTATCTATAAAATTCTAATTTTCCAAGCTCTCCTGTTTCTGTTCATATAAATATTAATTTATTCAACAATTATTTATTGAGCATAATTTATGTATCTTAAGGTGTTTTAGTTGCTAGGGAAACAAAACAGAAAAAAAAACCCCAAACCAAACAAAAAACAAAACAACAACAAAACCTTTCCTTCCCTACAGAAGAGCAAAAACAGTGAATATAAAAACTAATATGTATTGTATTATAAGAAGGCAATCTATTCTATGGGGAAATTACAAAGTATCATTTATTTGTTAACTCTACACCAGAGGTCTGGAAACATCTATTCTAATAAAAGAGTAATATGCAAATTTACCCACACTCTGAGACACCTAAGCCATGCCCACCATCCAAGCCATGCCCACCAGCCAATAATAATGGCTATATGCAAATTAACCCAGCCGACAGCCATGGAGCTAGAGCAAACAAGAGGCTTCCGTTGCACCAGCAATGGAGCAAACTGCCTGCCTAGGCTGGCTGGGCCTCTGCTCAAGGCAACAATGTTTCAATTATAGAAGCCACGGAGCTGAAGCAAATAGGAGGCTTAGTTGCCTGACTAGGCCTAGACTTAAGGCAACAAAATTTTAATTATAGAAGATAAATAAACCCCAGAAACCTGATTCCAGCCAGCCTCGCTGGGATGTTGGATCAATGGGAGCTGTGGGCAGCCTGAAAACAGCCCTCAGCCCCTCACCCAGGCTGGCCACACCCCCATGGGGTGAGGGTCTACACTGGGGGGCTTGGCCAGCCTGCAAACAGCCATCAGCCCCTCACCCAGGCTGGCCAGGCACGCCAGCAGGTGGACATCCCCCGAGGGGTCCCAGACTGCAAGAGGGCACAGGCTGGGCTGAGGGATGCCCCCAAGTGCACAAATTTTTGTGTTTCAGGCCTCTAGCCTGTATAATAAAAACCCAGTGACCGTAATACCGTAACAACCGTAAACTGGTCACCAGGAAGTACCTTTATGCTGTGTCCCATGGTGCCACTGGGACTTGATGCTGGGTCCTGTGGTGCACCAGGTCTGGGTCTCACATGATTTGCCACTGGGCCCCTAGTCTATAATAATAAAAGTGTAATATGCTAATTATACCAGATGTCCTTCCGGATGACCTTTGGAGGAAGCCTGGGCTGTGAGGGAAGCCTGGGTTCCAGGTGCCTGCTGACGGCCAGAGGGAAGGAAGGCCTACTCTTGCACAAATTTCATGCATCGGGCCTCTATTTATAAATAATATGACAGCATCCCTCCCACCTCTCCATCATGTCTTAAGGTAAATTGCTTTAATCAGAAACTCTTCCTCTCCTCCACTGAGCATACCAGAGCTTTCTACAGCGTTTGTCCCTCCCTATGGTTGATAATCTCTTATTGTGCCTAATTATAAGTTAAACCTGATCATAGGTATGTTGCATAGGAAAAAACATGGTATATAAAGGGTTTGGTACTAGCCTCAGTTTCAAGCATCTTCTGGGGGTCTGGGAATGTATCCTCAGCACATCAGGGGGACTAGTATCTTCGAAAGAATCTTAATGAAAGGTGCAGAATTAAGTTTATGGAATTAAGTGTCTTAAAATATTATTTGTGCTCCAACCCTCTTTAATTCTCCATGGATAATTACATTTGTCACACCTCTTTCTCAGAAATATTGGCTTGAAAATCTCAAACAGCAATACATACATATACATACACACCACATCACACCCTGCACACACCACACACACATACACACCCTCTCAATATACAGAAACCATAGAATTAGTATAAATTATATCTAGAGATTTAAAAAAAATCTTTACTGAGGATATTTTTTCATTGATTTTTTTTTAAGAGAAAGTGGGAGAGAGGGAGGGAGGTGGAGAAAGAGAGAGAGAAAGACATTGATGTGAGAGAGACACATTGATCAGTTACCTCCTGTACATACTTTGACCAGGATCAAACCTGTAACCCAGGTACATGTCCTTGACCAGGAATTGAACCTGAGATCTTTTGGTGCTTGGCCTATGATCCCATCACTGAGCAACACCAGCCAGGGAATATGTAGAGATTTTTAAATATTAAGATACTAGAGGCCTGGTGCATGAATTTGTGCATGGGTGGGGTCCCTTGGTGTGGCCTGTGGGGATTGGACTGAAACTGGCAGTCCAAAGCCACCTGCCACTCCTGCCTGCCGCTCCTGCTCATCCTGACCCCACTGTACCTGCTGTGGGCTCATGACCAGTCAGTCCTGATCAGGAGAGGCTCACGTCACCGTAGTGGTGCTTGCCACCATGAGACCTGTGTCTGGTGCCCATCCCGAGGGAGTTTTGAGGACTGGGATGTGATGGGCCCTCCAAGCAGGCGATGAGACACTGTTGCAGGCCTGGGATTTGGATTCATCCTGCTGATGTTCACGCCGGGTGTTGGGAGCTACCTGGCAGCTGCTTTTATATAATTTCTTCCTTGCAGAGCATCTAGGGAGGGGATGCCGCCGTGGTGCCAAGGCTGACTTCCAGGAGGCCTGCGGTGCTGTAGGGATCATGCTGGCAGCATCGGTCCATCAGTGCCTGGCGGGTTCTCTAGAGATTGGACCTGCAGGACGACTGAGGTAGTGAGTGGCTTCCACCAGGTTGGTGGCCAACCTGGACAGGTCAGTCAACTGAGCGGCACTCCCGCTGCGGGAGCACACTAATCACCAGGAGGCAGCTCCTGTGTTGAGTGTCTGCCCCCAGTGGTGAGTGAGCATTATAGCGACCAGTTGTTTTGTTGTTCAGTCTTTTGGTTGCTTAGGCTTTTATATATGTAGATTAGGTTCTGGTTACATGGTAACATTTAATAAATTATATGCTATGATGAATTCATGTATTATTGTATTTGGTACAAATTTAAATTTTAGCATATTTATTTGCAGCTGGATTTCAGGGTTTTTTTGGCTAGCAGTTTAGTTACATAATAAAGTATAGTGGCCTTAATCAAACACATCTGTAATGTTTTCTTTGTAAGTTTTTTTATTTTCTTGAGAATCCAGATGTGCACTTTTCTCTCCGTCAACTCTGCCAAATTACCTCATCCATTCAATGCAACACCAAAGTGGACTTTTATAATTGTTAGTTTTACTCCTATTATTGCTATGAATTTATTGTTATCAAATTATTAACATAATTATAATCTTTCTGGTACCCTGAGTCCTTTTTGCTGGTTAATTTCTTCTCCTCAAACTTAGAAGTTTGCATCTAACATAAAGGCTGGCCTTCCTGCCGTCCTGGAGATTTTACATGTAAGCAAAGGAGTGATCTTGTTTTAAAAATTGTGCTTTTGAAATTAATTATATTTACAACTCTACTAGTTTGTCTTTTTAATGTTATGGTTTTATCTGTCCTGGAAAGGTTAGGAATCATCACTCCAAACATGTGAGAGCTTTACTGGAAACAGTATCCTTTCCTCTCTCTTTTAATTGTTTGGCATATTTTTTCCCCAATAAGACCATGCTCTTGATGTCTTGTCTTGGCTTGCTTTGTTCAGAACATTCTCCCTCCCTGGCTCCGCCATTCCTACCCTCACTTCCTCTCTTCATTCCTTCTTTTCTTCCTTTCTCCCTCCATTCACCCTCATTGCTCTAATTGTGCTTAACTTTTTCTAAAGACTAGAACTACTATCCTCTCAGTGGTATAAAAACTCAGAACAAAGCAAGTCTTTAGGACCAGGTAGATGAAAATCTGTTTGACCATCTTGTAGTATCTTGTTAAAACTCGTTAAAGACACTGTGATTTTATTTTATGAATTTTAATTGTAGCCACGTATATTTGAAAAACAGCATGTGCATGAGACAGGTTGATTATTTAAAAACAATGCTTCTTTTGAAGATTCCTTTTAAAACTCTATGCTCAAAACTCCCCTCTCCTATCCACCCACATAGAACTTATGAACCACAAATTGCAAATCAATGACCCAGACCTGGGGTGGGGGGTGGGGGGGTGGGGAGGTGAGAAAACTACATCTAGCAGGTGCAAAACAACTTGTTTTTACGGCTCACAGGATAGGACATTTTTTATTATGTTTTAAAATGGTTGAAAAAATCAACAGAAGAATAATATTTTGTGGCATGTGAAAATTGTGTGACATTCAAATGTCAGTGTCCGTATATCAAGTTTTATTGCAACACAGCCACGTCTGTTCATTGATGTGGTGTCTATGGCTGCCTTTCCCATAATAGCAAAGCTGAGTAGCTACAGCCCAGAAGCAGAGCCCACAGAACTGAAATATTTGCTATCTGGTCCTTTACAAAAGGAGCTGACAATGCCTCCTCTAAGCTTTGTTGTAGGCATAAAACCCCACAACATCTGAAAACTGCAAGTGTTTTTTAGTGATATCGAGAATTCACTTACAGGGGGTTGGAGTTACTTGCAGAACATTGCGTGGGCTTGTAAAAAACATACAGAAAATTCATATTAGAATAGGAAAGAAATGAAGCACTTCTGCATTGTGTATGGCATGACCTTCAGAAGCATCCAGAGGACAGCATAAGACCACTTAGCCGGGCTTGCCCAGGACTGGGAGCTACTTCTGTTCTCTTGAAGGGCCTTGGCGCATGCCTGCAGGGCTGACTGACAGCCTAGGAAGCTACCTCACAGCATTTTCCTCTCCACCCAAGGCTTTGGGACTTGGAACATTAGGACTGCATACTTTTTATTCCATTTTCTTTTTTCTTATTTCTTCATTTTCTTTTTCAAAATTGTGAATTATTTCCTCATGTTTGTATTTATAGATTCTTTTTTTCCTCTCCTTCTTTGCCCGCCCCCCTCCATCACCCCCTATAGCTGCTTCCACCTCACCCACCCTCTTCTCCCACTGTATTCATAGATTCTTAACATTTCCAATCATGAATGTTAGGAAGTTTTTTGTTCATTTTGGTTCTCACTTCCTTTCAGTTCTTATGGTAAAGATATTAGGAAAACGATTACAACTTCATTCACTGGAAGAACTTAAACTTTTGGCTGAACTAGCAAATGGAAGCCAAATGATTTTTAAAAAGCCAACTGTACTTTCCTCTTTGTAAAATGATATAGCAGATTATTGTGACATGCATACATGCATACAGCTTTTATATGTACATATCAACTATCATGGAAAGTAAGTGTACCTACACAGTAGCGGGAAGGAAAAAGTTTATTTTTTATGGAAGCAACAATCAACTAAGAAGTAATTATGGAATACCCACAGGGAAGGCACTAATGAAATATTTAGTTGGACAAAATTGCCTCCAGCAAGGAGGTACAGTGACTGACTTTATGAGGCTGTAAATTTTTGGAAACTGTTTGCAAGCCAACAGTTCTGCCAGAAAGATCCAGATTAGCTGCATTTTGTTTAAGGGAAATTTTACTGAATGTAATCAGATATGAGGAGCTGAAATCAATATGGTAAAATTGTTCCATGTTCCTTACACCCAATCATGAGATTCCTTTTCAAGGAAAAAAAAAAAAGATAATGTTTATGTGACTCACGAGGGCAGTTTAAAGCTTAGAGCAGGGTGCTCGCAGCCAGCTACTGCCTTCAGGCTGATGCCAGTGCCCAGCTACACTGGGGGATAAAGCATCAGTATCTGCTTGGCACACTGGTTGGGGACTCTGGGCTAGAGAAGTGACATTTAATGGAATGTATTTCATTCGTCCTTTTATGAAGCTTTCTCTTTTGATTCTTTATAATTGAACCCACCTTTTTTCTGAATATCTATAATAGATACAGTATGTAGCAGACAATTGAGCAATAAAAAGGATAAATAGCCTCAACATAGTCTCTAGTTGTTGAACAAGTGTATTTCTCACCTCACAATTAATATTGAAATCTCCTAGAGAACAGAGATTACTGTTTTTCATCTCCTCCAAATTATGTATCACATGGTGGGCCAAGAGAAGAGATTTATTTATTTTGCTTATTTATTATTTATACTCTGCTTTCCAAAAAGATTTAATTGGCCTGTCATGATAGACATGCTAGGACCATTAAAACAATGATTTTTTCAAAAGCTAAAACAAGAATCATAATACATATTGAAATGATGACATCGTAAAGCCCTGGAGAATTTTACCACAGAATTTAGCTGAGATTCCTAGTCAAAGGGCTTAAGAGAGAAAACAGTGTCACTAAGTGATGGCTGTAACTCCTGGGCAGAAGGGGCAGCAGGTGCCCTGTGGCCTCTAAATCCTGCGCACTGGCACATGTGGACTGTTTACCCCATGAGGCTTTGCTCCAGGCAAGAGATCTGTCTTATTATTGTGCTCTCTCTTTATGAGTGAATACAAGGGCAGCTTTGTAGGTGGGAAAAGTCCGTTTGCCAGTAGCCTCAGGTCCAGCTAGCTCACTGCTTCCAAGCCATTCATCCTTCTGTTTCTCCCTAAACCTGACTCCAACAGGGAAGTATGAATAATAACACAGTCCTCATGGCACTAGAAATGAAAAGTATGGGCTTTTACCAGGAAAATTAAGTTGTCTCTAATACTGAGTGCAAATCCGCTTTATTACAAGTGGACATCCAATCCATACCTTCCTGAGGTGCTAACATGGGCTTGTTGTCATAGTGAGGTAGAGTTGATTAAAAGCCCTTAAAAATTTTTTTAAATTGATTTCACAGAGGAAGGGAGAGGGACAGAGAGAGAATCATTGATCAACTGCCTCCTGCTTGCCCCTGCTGGAGATCGAGCCCGTGACCTGGGCCTGTGCCCTGACCAGGAATCAAATAGCGACCTTCTGGTTCATAATTTGATGCTCAACCACTGAACCACGTCTGCTGGGCTAAAATGCCCTTTTAACATAGATTCCCCAAAGAATTTTCCACAACATGTGCAAGTACTTGAACATGAGTTCTATTTAAGATATAGAATTGCTTTTCAGGAGACCAAAGTCAACTTTTCAAATTATAGTTATGTAAGGAATTGAAATAATGATGAAATGAAGTAATCAAGAGATGTAGCTTTCTCATCGCTATCTTCTTATACACTAGGAACCGGGGAACCTGAAGAATATCACATCCTTGAGATTACTTATTTCAAGTACTAATTGTGGTATCCAAGAGAATATAAGCTCTAAGTTAATTCAGTAAGCTTTTATTTACCTTTTAGCCCAATATTCTTGCTAAAATTAAATAGGAAGCAATTCAGAATTTTAGGTGCTGGGTGAATGAAAATACTGGGTGTTATTGATTTAGATTGGGGTCAACTAACATTTTTTTCAAAAGGGGGAGATAGTAAATATTTTAGGCTTCATAGTCATACGTCTCTGTTGCAACTATTCAATTCTGGCACTTTAGGAGAAGAGAAGTATCTTGGGGCAACAGAGGAGTCTGCTGTTTACACATTTATTTTAACTCTGATGGCAATCTTAGAAATGTATATGATGATATGGCATTTTATATATGAGGAAACTGAGCAATAGGAAGCTCTAGGACAATCAATAAATTTAAACACTCCTATAGAATGCACTATAATTTGATCTAACTTAATCAACTATTTTATTTGGTGAATTTTTTTCCACACTTATTTTGAGGTTAAGAATTGTACCTCTCAGTCTAATAAGAGTCTGGTCAGCAGGCATCTTCTCTTAGAAAACACTGTATTCCCTTAAGGAAAGCTAATTGCTTGATTTCTTTTCTGTTATGAATTGCTTAAGATTTGCTTAACATATTTGAGATTATAAAGTTCAATTAATTTTATGTATGAGATCAAGGGCCATTTATTAGCTTAATTCCATAAGTGTTTCTGCCTTTGCAGGGTGAGAAAAGTTATATGTTTCACTTTTCCATCCTTGTTCCAGTCCTGCCTGGAATGCTCATGTATTCATTCATCCAACAGGTATTTTCAAAACATCATGGTGAATCATGTGTTAACTTTTCACCCATGATAAATTCCTTTTCCCCTAGCCTGTCCTGTCTGCAATTCTCTCCAGAATATTCTGGCAGCTTTCTCTAAGACTGTTTAATGGATCAAGCATCCCTGACTACTTCCTTCTCCTTGGTTAGCAGACTCCTTCTCTTTCTCTATATAGCCACAAACAGGTTTGGTCAAGATTTGTGCATCCGCATTCCACCATAGTAACTTCCTCATGGTAACAAATTTGAGCCATAAAAATAATTGCTAAAGAAAATCCTATCAGTTCATAAGCAGAAGTAAAACAAAATGTTTTTCCAACACACCCAAAGCTAAGAAAAGTTTGTAAGGTGTAGCCGTGATAATAAAAGCAGATCTGCCATGTTGGAAAAAAGGAGGAATAAACTTGCCACAAGCAATGCTCTTCAGAGCCACCATTCAACACTCTGACAGAAAGTCTTCCTGACGTAGTATGTAGATGATGTCTTAGAAATCAGGAGAAAGGACTCAGACACTTGATCTGTAAAGTGAGATATTGGCCTATCTTCTTCAAGGTTATTTTAATATTCAATTATTTAAAAATTATCCTTCATATCCTTAAATATTAATTATACTAGGGACCCGGTACACAAAAATTTGTGCACTCGGGGGTCCCTCAGCCCAGCCTGTACCCACACAACCTGCCACCTGCCACCCACACATCTCACCCCACCCACCCCACACCATCCACCACCAATTGATCACGACCCCCACCCCCACACCACCCGCCACCAGGCTGATCGCTCCCCACCCCCACACCACCCATCACCAGGCTGA
>PVJC01015352.1:0-35149 GCA_004026665.1 Murina feae
CCCCTGCAGGCCTGGTTTTCCCCCAACTGTCTTCCCCTGCAGGCCTGGGTCACTCCCAACTGCCCTCCTCTGCAGGCCTGGGTCCCCCTCAACTGCCCTCCCCTGCAGGCCTGGGTCCCTCCCAACTTCCCTCCCTTGCTCGTCATTTTGTGGTGGCCATCTTTGACCACATGGGGGAAGCCATCTTGTGATGGTCAATATGCATATTACTCTTTTATTAGATAGAATAATGATACATTGTTAAATTATGTTTTAAAATTAATATAAATTCTACAGTTTTATAAAGCTATACAATTGAGTACACATTTATTAAATGGATTGTTTTACAATGTTTCCATTTCCCTACACTTTTATAATTGAGAGTTTTTAATGTTTTGACAGACATTTGTTAAGGTTAAGAACAATTGTGTTTTTTCTCATTGACTACGACCCTGCACTACTGTGCAACATGAGGTTTGTATTTAAAGTTGTAATCAGCTGCCTCACTTCATCTTATTCTTTAGTCCTGATTCTTTCAAGCAACTATATTTATCTCTTCTAACTGTGCTTTGTGGTTTTTATCTCCATTTTAATATATTATGCTACAATTGTCTTGACTCATTTCAATACCTTTTCTTATTTTTTACTACTTTCCTTTGATTCTTTTAATGGCAGTATAATATTTCATTGCTACATAATATTTTATTGACTAAATAGAATACAATTTGTTTATCCATTCTACTGTTGATGGGCAATTGGGTATTTTCCTATTTTTGCCTGTATCAGCAAAGCTGCTAAGAACATCCTTGTATATGTCTTTTGGGGACATTGATACCTGAAACATCACTAGAGGGCTTCAGAGTGAGTTTGCCTCTTCATGTTTTCATACTCTTTCCGGTTCATGAAATGCTCACCTTGAATTTAAGCATGCATATATTTTTATTAGTTTTTTTAAAAAAATATATTTCATTGATTTTTTACAGAGAGGAAGGGAGAAGGATAGAGAGTTAGAAACATCGATGAGAGAGAAACATTGATCAGCTGCCTCCTGCACACCTCCTACTGGGGATGTGTCCGCAACCAAGGTACATGCCCTTGACCAGAATTGAACCTGGGACTGTTCAGTCTGCAGGCTGATGCTCTATCCACTGAGCCAACCCAGTTCGGGCTAATTTTATTAGCTTTTTAAACATATGTCTCAATGCAATAAATTATAAATGTAGAGGTAAGCCATTTCCTTATTAACAATTTGTGCCATTTTGAAATGTATCTGTCATCTTTGCAGACACACAACACACACATAGACACACCCACACTCGAAGCACTGGTCTTTGAAATTCAGTACTTTTGCATTAATATATATTTGGGGCTGCTATGTAAGCACACACTCATCATGGAGCCTTCAGTGAATCCACAGGCCAAGTGCTGTTGTGGAGTTTTTGGTCTTAAAAGTTTTGTTGAATTTTACTACTTAAGCATAATTTCTCATTAGTACAATATATATTGATCTTTATTTTACCCAATAACATGTTTCACAAAAGCTATTAGCTAATTGCATCAACAGTGTAAATAAGAATATGAGGTGTAATCTGTTCTAAAAATGTGACAAGCCATTTTCAAGCTCTTTCGGAAACTAATTTTGCAGCAGATGTTTGCATACAATGTGTTTATTTAAATGGTGCTTATTTAATTCATGGAGGAAAATATATTCAATTATCCCCAATTTTGAATAGCTATGCATTCCCCAGGATAACCCCATATATTTTAGAGATTTTTACTGCACGTGTCTAACTTGAAAAGCAGTAGCTTAACTTCAAAGGCACTAGTTTGGTGGAAAGAAAAGAGATTTTAATGCTAGACAAATCTGAGATCTAAAACTCACTCTGTTATGTTCTAGTTGTGTGAAAAGAGGCAAAGTAAACGTCTCCAAACTTTAGATTTTATTTATTTGTTAAGTGGAGATGATGATGAATATCTAATTTCTAGTTCTTTGAATGGTCTCATCGAAATTACGAATATAGACTTCATAAGTTGGGACTGGTACAGAGTTGATGTCCAATATGTGTTAGTTTCAGTGTCTATTTATCCCACATCTGTGATACTTTGTCCTAAAATGTAAATGTGACAATTATGTGCTTCTTCCTCCAGTTATTCTTCATGAGTAACACTATGCTTACCAACTCTTATACCATTTCATTGCAGAACAACAAAAGCTGGATCAAAAATAGATGTTACTTCTTTATGTGTGCATATGTGTTTCCATTTCTTATTGCAGCTTTGAAGAAAGGGGGGTGTTTTAAAGATAAGAACTTGTGGGAAACAATGCCATTATTTGTTATTCTGAAAGATGATGGCCCAGGGGGTTTTGCTCTACTTACATAGGTTCTATAGATAGATGAAGCCATAGTGAACTCTTGTTCTAAGGAGATATTTTATACCTCTAACATATTCAGTACAACAAATGCCAAATGGAATTAAAGAGATGGAACAAAGCTCAGTACATCTGTTTTCAATCAAAACTCACCTTTGTGGTGCATGAGGACAGAATCTGAAGTGTTCTGCCAAAAGATTGCCTTCTTTTATTCCCATGAACACCCTTGTGCTGCTCATATCACTGCTTCACTGTGAGCAGGTCATTCATTTATTTTGCAAATACAAACCAGGTAAAAAATGCTTGCGCAGGAAATGTTGAGTGTATTATGTGATGCTAATTATTTAGTGAGGCAGGTTGCAAAAATCTGTAGGAAAACACACACACATACACACACATTGCAAGAAGATCTAGATTTGAATCACACCTTCAACTCTTTCTACTCACCTAACCATGAAAAAGTTAATATTTCCAAAATTCAGCTTCATCCCTCCTGAAATACATAATTTTTGACGGACTGACACTAAGTATCAGAAGCCAAATTATTTAGCTTGTCTGGGTCATGCTAAAGAAAACTCTCAGGCAGTTTCTGTGATAGATGGAAGCATTAAAGTTTTAAAATACCAGTGATAGATTTTTATTCACACACATGACTCCTGCCACTAACATTTGTTATCCACAATCAAATCAGTAGGGAATAGTAAATTAAATGTGGACTGAAATAGTGCAATCAAAGAAATTTTATTTTTTGAATTGGTTTAACCTCCTTGATTTTCATTTTCAAGGAAGTTAAGAAACACTCAGGAATTTGAGGATGAAGTAACTATGCAATTCAATAAATGTTTGTTAAGCATCATTATGTTTTGTGCTGTGTTCGGTACTGATGATGTAGCTATAAATAAAGCGCCATCCCAAATTGTACCTCTTGAATACTGCTGATGAAAATACAAAATGACGCAGCCACTTTGGAAAATAGTCTGGCAGTTCCTCAAATGGTTAAACAGAATTATCATATGATCTAGTAATCCTATGCCTAGATATATACCCAAGAAAAATAAAAATCTATGTTCAAACAAAAACAAGTACATGAATATTCATTGAAGCATTGCTCATCAAGTCAAATGTAAAACAATCCAAATGTTCATCAACTGATAAGTCAACAAATAAAATGCTATATCCACACACTCTCTCTAAAGATCAATGGGGGCGGGAGGGAGATCCTTGGGTGAGGATTAAAAAAAAAAAAAGAAAACTAGAATGAAATCAGAATAAATCTCAGACAGAAAAGGGCATGGGATAGGGACTTATTTTAGTCTGATAGGCTCATGAGACAGACCCTGTCGAGATTACACCCAAGGAGCCTCTGATCTACATGACAGAATTTTCTCTTGACACTGAGGACAGTTTGTTGTCCTGAACCCAGCATTGCTACTAACTCCTTGTGTGATGGCAGGCAAATTAACCCTTTTGGTACAGTAGCTCCTTCTCCTTTGTTAATTAAATTACTTGAACCAGAAGCTATTTCAGATTTTCTTAGATCCAAAATTAGTATTTTCTTCATGAGGTTACAGTCAGCTTACGAATTCCTCTTACATGTTTTGGAGCATAGAGTGAGAGTTAGTTAAGAGTCGGGGGTTTAAAATCAGACGTTGATGGGAACGAATGCCTACTCTATCATTGACTAGGAAGTTGTGCCTTGAGGACATTCTTGATAAGCCTCATTTAGCTCATCTATAGAAGAAGAAAAGAGGTTGATTTGAGGATTTTTGAATGATACTCCATAGGAAAAAGCACCTGGACCACCTATGTTTTCAATAAATGAATGCTATTGTTATCATTGATCTAGACTAAATGTATTTGTTTCATATAAAGTAGCCTGCTTAGCATCTTTGGGTATTACATTCCTTCTGAAGGCAAAGTTTCCATGTGATACATTATAATGTTGTATTTCCCTAATATGATATATGTCTGTCTCTAGCATATGATGACCAGAATCTCTAAATCAATTAATGATTGTCTACTCTCTGTGACATTCTCGAGAAGACATATGTATTGACAATGTGGAAAGATCATGGCTGACGTAGGATAAAGGGAGAGTGCAGGAGACAGTGTGCTATGTAAATAAAACTAGTCTAGGAGTTATAAGAAGTTTTTTTAAAGGCAAAGAAAAGAGATAGTACAAAAAAGAAGACTGTAATTTGAATTTTTGTGTTTTCCAAGTTTTTTACTGAGACCAAGTGATAGTTTTAGGATAGGAAAAACGACAGAACTTATACAAGGAATAATATATACCATGTATGAAAACAGTGCTTTAGAAATTCAGAATAGCTCTTGAAGAGAGGAAAGCAGAGGTTGAGTGGGTGTCTAAAATTGGCCTTGAGGCACGTACACATAGATGCTTTAATATATATTTCATTGAAAAAGCATATCTCTACATCTGTTTACAGCTGAGCAAGATTTGTATTCATTAAACATAGACACATACACAAACCCTTATCTGTTTCATCTATATACACAGGCATGCAAACACCAACACCCATCTCAGAGGAAGCAGCTACACCAGCCAAAACTGATTCTTCAGTTTTAATGAAAAGAAGAGAGTAGCTTTTTTCACAACAATTTTATAAACGTTTGTTTCAACCTTTCTTTTACACCCTCTGCTAATATTGATTAGAACTTTAGCAGTCTTCCACACCACAGTGAGAAAAAGGGTGACTCTGAGTGTCTTAGCCGAGAGAAGACAGAGAGAATTAGCAAACTGTCCAAAGGACAGCAGAGTGTTTTCCCTTTAAGGCAAGAAAAAGAAATATCGAGAGGACAGACTTATGCTTCAGCATCTGAGATCAGCCAAATGGTTTTAGCTCTCAAAACTAGAGCGATGGAGCAGCGAGTGCTCCAGGCACTGAGTTAATGATGTGGCTGATTGCTTCTCCGCACACAGTCATTATGACTGATGCTGGGCAAGTTGCTTAACCTCTTTGGTCCCAGTTTCCTCATCTGTAAAATGAGGACATTGGAATAGATAACTTCTGAAGTCCCTTCCAGTGCTAACATTTTATGATTTAGTGTCTGACTGGCAACGCAGCCTCTTTAAGTGCTACTGCGCCCAGCTGGGCATAACATAAAACACTCCCATGCAGGGTGCCAGCTTGTGCTCACGATTGAAAGCAAGAAGAGTTAGCTTTAGGCAAAGTGGTGAAGTATTCCAAGTTTTATTTAATCTTCTTTAAGTTTTGTTTAAACCTGACTTTCACACCCTTTTGGATTCCCTTTCGGGCAACAAGGGTTTCCTTGCATTTCATCATTGCCCTGTCTTCACACTTCACTTTCAAAAGAGTATTGGGCATTGGTAAGCATGGAGCCATATTCATTGGGTTATTAATAACCTCCCTAAGTTGTGGGTGGCTGGAGGTTGATTTGGGGAAAAATTGCTCAAAGGTAGATGGAGACACCAACTCTTGGTGCAAACAGCAGGTATAGAATCCAAGGGAAGAGCCTGGGAAATCGGGTTCAGAAACCCAAGCAAGATATTGACACCAAATTTGAGAACTCACCTTAGAGGACTGGGTAAGCGTGGTTAACCCGAATGAATGGAAACCTTGATCCTCAGACACATTCTCATGCAATCCAGAAGCATATCAAAGCATGTTGTCAGAAAAGGCGAAAAAAGCCCAAGCTTAGTTAGTTTGGGGCCAAAAAAGGTTGGAATAGTTGTAGCTGCCCCGTCAAGAGGGTATGTAGGCATATAACCTAATAAAACTCTTCCCACAGCTCCT
Source organism: Murina feae (assembly GCA_004026665.1). Classification (NCBI taxonomy): domain Eukaryota; kingdom Metazoa; phylum Chordata; class Mammalia; order Chiroptera; family Vespertilionidae; genus Murina; species Murina feae. The sequence continues at coordinate 6,127 of PVJC01015352.1, forward strand.
AAAACCTTACCACACCCTCCTCTAAGGCTGACTCCTGAGGGAAAACTGACCACTTGGTCAAGAGTCCCTGAAAGCTAGCTGTGTTTTTCTGAACAATTGTCCAATTTTCCTTTCATTTGCTAGGGAGGGAGGAACTCTTTGAAGGGCCCTGAGCTGTGAGCTGGTGGGGAGAGATGGAGAAGCATGTGTCCCACAGTTATGTGGTCCAGGCTTCTAAGCAGGACACCTGAACTTGGAACTTTCTTTCTGAGTGCTGGTCTGTCTCCACATCGGGGGCATTTTCCTGTACCTCTTCCGGTTCCCCTCCGCTTTGTAACCACCCATAGTCAAGCACATGATCATGTTCTTATGCTTTTGACTACTCACCCAAAGCCAAATGACTTTTAGTTACTGTCACCACAGACCTTCTATCATCTAGAGCATTTAGTATCCGGTCTTCAGGAGAAGAAATAGCTGAAAAGGATCCCAGGCAATTCAGGTAAGTGGCAGAGAGAAAAGAGTAAGAAAGAGCCACAAGATCTTAGTGCTAGGCTGCAGTAGGTCACAGGTGAACCAAAATTCAGAATTAGTACATTGCCTCAAAATAGGTGTTAGTGCATGCATGCAAATACAAAGAAAAATGTTGATTGTTGTAATTTAAAAATAATACACATAATAACAAAGAAAAAAGATTTTTAAATCCTGACATTACTATGAAAGTGTAGTAGTAACTTCAAAATTTTACATAAATTAATTTTGCATGTACCTAATTATTATATAGGTTAATATTGTATAGTAACTATTCTACCACTCTAGCAATAGACAACAGTTTATTTTGTTTTAGATGATTACAACATTAAATCCTGGTCAAATATGCCATGATTCTAATTATTTTTAGTTCAAGTTTTGGAGAGAGTATAGTTATCTGTTCATAACTAAAAAAGAAATTAGAGAGAAGAGTGAACAATTGAACTATTATGTTTATAGATTCAGTCTTAAAAATATATGAATATTGGTCTCTTTAAGTTCTCCATTTAGGTCTGGCTGGTGTGGCTCAGTTGGTTGAACCATCATCCTGCATACCCAAGTGTCATGGGTTTGATTCCTAGACAGGACATATACCCAGGTTGCAGATTTGATCCCCAGTCGAAAAGGGTATAGGAGGCAACTAATAGATTTTTCTTAAAAAATATCTATTTAGAGAAAAAGATAGAACAACTGCTTTCCCCTTGGGTGGTGGGACAGGAGGCCAATAAAATTTTAGAGATCACTGAACATTAAGAATCACCTCCCCCCCCCAAAAAACAAAACAAAGCTACTGCCTTTATTCATTTTCAAAATATTATAAATACGCTATTGTTATATGACCTGGGATGTAACTCAGCAGCCCAAATTTTGTTCTTTAATTATTCCCTTCACACAGACATGGCTGGGAAGAGAACCAACAATCCAATCCTTTTATTTCTATATCCACCGGCTGGAATAAACTCAGGTTGAGTATTTTAAAATAATCGCAACCAATTTCGCTTTACTCTTCAAACCTTTTATATTAAATACAGAATTCAAGAGTCCCTTATAAAATTATGAAGGGGCCTTTTAAGAAATTCAGATAAAATATTTGATTAATTTCAACTCCAATTCACTCTTTATATTAAGCCAAGTGTAGAAACCTGGACTGTGTTCCAAGTGTCCTTGGCTTTTCAATAACTAGCTGCTGGGCAGGAGGTAATGGCAGCATGTCCAGATGTGCTGGGGTGTAGCAGAAAGAGAGTCATGGCACATTTAACTGAACTAACGCAGGCACCAATCAGAATAGCGCACTTTACGGTGAAGCACAGAACAAGTCACACAGTCTCCTATTACTTCAGATGGCAGGGGCCAGAAGAACTATCCGTGATAGTTTATGAGAATGCCAAGGGAATAGCATAAAAGTGAAAATATCTTCAGAGTATAGAAAAGTTGTTTTCAGACTTTAACAATTTGTATTATACCTTCATATTTTTGCCATATCCATATACCACATATAATAATTTTACTTAAATGTCTTTAAATAGAGTTATTTGAATAATTTCTATAAGTAACCTCTTTCTGAGTTAATACATGTGCAAATTTGAGGTTTTTGTAGTTATTTCTATATACCTATGCATATATACATACATATATAATCACCTTACATAGCCTTGGTCACAATGTTTTGCTGGCCTGTATCCACTCCACTTCCCATCAAGTGGTTGAATCTAGAATCTATTTCTCTATCCTTTGAATCTGGACAAGCCCTTGGACTCACTGTGGCCAATAAAATGTGATAGAAGCAATATAATGCCATTTCTGACTTAAGGCCTTAACAGATTTTGTGTATTCCTGCTTTTTCCTGGGACTCCTGCTCCACCATGGGATACTTTGCTGCAGTGATGCCTAATTGATATAACTAGCTACACCTTTTGTAGACTTCCTTCTTCAGTGGAATAAATCCTGGGGTCAGGAAATGTGGGCCCTTGGTGGAAACAGTAAATAGCATTTATTTTTCTTTTATTTCTGGCTCAATTTTTGCAACAAGCACACCTAGTTCCCACATCTTGGTTTTTAACACCATTCTCTAATAAAAGGAATGAGAGCTTCAGAGAGAATTGGCTGATTCTAGTGCTGGAGAAGGAATATACAAGATGAACCTGGAGCATTTTGTAGCACAGGGAAGTAAGGAAGTGCTACTAGCAAAAACAAAAACTCATAGGAATCCATCCTGGGGCATGTCAACTTGACACAGGAGACAACTGCAAGAGCTGCCAACAATCAAAGCTGGGACTGTTTGAACAAATATTAAAGCAGCATTGGATTATAATACAAAGTATAAAATATCCCAAACGTATAATGATATAAATAAATAATTGAATATGTTAAAAAATGTGGGAGACAAATTCATGCAGAAAATTTTCAATAATATTAAAGGGAACATAATGCCCACTCCTTAAATGCGGGTTGCATATAATAAGTTACTTCAAAGTATGGAAAAGGAGAGAAGAACCTGCGGAGAAACTTGACAATCACTACTTTTGCCAGGTATCAGCTCAACATCAATAGTCATAAATCACCAGGGTAGTATGTATCCTTGACATGGTCTGATAAAAACAGTGCTTTATTTCTATGAACTTACTTCCCCAAAACCATAACACCAGTCTAAGAAAAACATCAAACAAATTCCAATAGGATGTCATTCTGCCTTATACTAGACCAGCAAACACTCCTCAAAACTTTAACAAGATCATTAAACGCAAGAAGGTCTGAAAAATTGTCACAGCCAAGAGGAGCTTAGAATGCATGTAATGTGGTATCCTGGATGGATCCTGGGACATATAAAGGACATTAGGTAAACACAAAAGAAATATGAATAAAATATGGATTTTAGTTAATCCTATTATATTGGTATTGCTTCATTAACTGTAACATATATATGCTGTATATATCATGCTAATGAAAATTTCTAATAATATGGAAAACTGTATGTTGGATGGAAGATTTAATATGGAAACACTGAGTGACTGTCTGCTCAATTTTTCTGTAAATGTAAAAGTGTTTGAAAACCTATAGTCTATTAAAAAGTAGTAATAGATGGATGTGTAAGAAGATCCCACAAAATGGGTATTTACCATAAATTCCTTCCACTGTCTTCGAGAGTAAACCCAACTCAGCCCTCAAATCTGGAAGTGGACATCAGAGCAAATACAACTTATGGAGAAGGCTCCTACACTGGCTCAAAGAAAATGAAAGAGTTATTCTAACATTCAGATTCAATGGAAGAAAAATTGCCCTTTTCTTTCTTCCTTCCTTCATTCCTTTCTTTCTTTCTTATTTACGTATTTATTTTTATTTATTTATTTTTACAACTTAGCTCCCAAATCCTATATAATAAAAGCCTAATATGCAAATCGACCTAACAGCAGAACAACCCGTGGAATGACTGGTTGCTATGACATGCACTGACTACCAGGGGGCAGATGCTCAACGCAGAAGCTGCCCACAGCCTGCCAGCCCCAGGCCAGCCAAGGCAAGTGCCATGTCCCCCAACTCCCCATTGCCCTGCTGGTCACCCCACAGATCAGCCTAGGGACCCTACCTGTGCACAAATTTTGTGCACCAGGCCTCTAGTAATATTATAACAGTAACAGAGGTAATGGGAACCCACAGAAGCTTAAAACTCTGAAAGAAAGAAAAATTTCTCTCCTACCAGATAGCTGTGGCCCGAAAGGGAAAGGGGAAAACTCTTTTTACTTCTCTGTTTCTCTGTCCTCTGGCCTCTTGACACCAGACACAGGCGTAGTCCAAGGAAGAACACAGCACAACAGGCCATATAAAGCCTGGCTTCCACAATGGAGCAGCTAAGAGTGCATATGGAGGAGATCACAGAGAGGGAGGAACATGGGAATGACACCTCCTACAGTCCTTCATGAACTTTGGGCTCATCCCCAACCTGAGCATGTGTGAATCTGATTCTAAACAGCATAAGAACTGGGGGGTGGACCACCATTTCAAGTCCCAGACCAGCCACTGGATGGTGCAACTACGGTATAGATCCTAGTAGGACTGCTAAGGTTTTAAAAACTGAACTGGCATTGGTATTCTGAACCACAGATGGTTGGTTGGTCAGGACTTAGAGCCTGAACCCAACCAGGATGATTGCCTGCTTAAAAATATAATTAATATTGCCTACAGAAAATAAACAAAAGGAGTCTCATAACATAATATTCAAAATATCCAGGATACAATTCAAAAGTACTCAGCCTATGTGAAGCAAGAAAAATCTAAACTTGCATGAGAAAGAGCAATCAGTCTTAAACATTGAAGTGGCGCAGATATATCATTTTCTATTTAACAATAACCAAATGGAAACTTTAAAACTGAAAAATACAATAACCAAAAAAGAAAAAAAATCAATCTTAATGATGAGCTCAATAGCAGAATGGGGAAGACAGAAAGGTCAGTGGATTTAAAAATAAATCAGTAGAAAATTTCCAATATGAACATGAAGTTTAAATTGATAGAAAAAATTAAACAGAGTCTCAGTTGACATGTGAAAACAATATCAAAATGAATAATAGTTAGGCTGTTAGTGATTGAGAAGGAAAAGAGAAAGAATGAAGTGCAAAAAAATTTTAAACTTCTCCAATTTGGCAAAAAACAAACAAATAAACCACCACAATCCTATAGACTTAATAAGTTAATCATATCTCAAATAATATAAACCTCCTACAATCCATATCTATCTATCTATCTATCTATCTATCTATCTATCTATCTATCTATCATCTCTATATATAATTAAACTGGTTACAACCAGTGATAAAGAGAAAAGTCTTAAAAGCACACAAGGAAAATGATGCCTACTTTTATTGGAATAATGATTCATATGACTGTGGATGTCTTATCAAAAATCAGGGGGCCAGAAAAATGGGCAGCAACATTTCTAAAATGTTAAATGAAAAGAAGCATAATGCAAAATTTTATATCTAACCAAAATATCCTTCAGGAATGAAAATGAAATCAAATATCTCAGATGAGGGAAAACTAAGAGGATTTGTTGGTAGCAGACATGTTATAACAGAATCATAAAGAAATTCTTCAAACAGAAGAGAAATGATGTGGAAAGGAAACCTAAAACATCAGGAATGAGGAAATAGCAATAAACAGTAAATGTCAGGGTGACTATAAAAGATTCTTCTATTTAGTTGCATAGAATATCTTTTGACAAATGAAATAAAAATTATAACTCTGTCTGATGAGGTTTTCTTGCATGTGATTGTAAGTATAGACAACTAAAACCTAAAAGGGGGAGGGTAAAGGATTTTATATGGTGGTAAATTCCACTTGAAATAGTAAAACCATCAGTAAAATGTACTAAAATACCTAGAGAAGCTATAAAAATTATACAAAAGGAACTGCAACTTAAAATTACCACACTGCTTCTGTCAACTTATTAAATGGATAAAATAAAATAATTGACAATACCAAGTGCTTACAAGAAGGAAAAACAACTGGAACACTGCTGGGGAGAATAAAAAATGGGCCAGCCACTCTGGAAAAATAGTTTGGCAGGTGTTTTTTTTATAAAGGTAAACACTCACTTACCATGTGAACCAACAATTTCATTCTTAGATGTTCACACTAAAAAAAAAAAAAAAAAAAAGAAAACTTATATTCACACTACTGCACACAAAAGTGTATAGCAGCCAAAATGGCCTTCAGTGGGTAAAGGGATGAACAAATTGTACACTGGAATATTACTCAGCAACAAAAAGCGATGAGTTTGTGATACTTGCAACATCTTGGAAGAATCTCAGTGGCTTTCTGCTGACCAAGAGAGCCTATTCTCCAAAAGTTACATTCTAGTTACATAACGTTCTTGTAAAGACAAAACTATAGATCAGATCAGCAGTTGACAGGGTTAGGGGCGTGTGACTGGAAACAGAAAGTGAGAGGGAGTCTTGTAGGTGACAGAACTATTCTGTATCTGGACGGTGGTGGTAGCCATGCACATTTCTACATGTGTTCCAAGTCAGAGAAGTGTATACACACACATTAATTTTATTGTATGTTAATATACAAAATACACCTTTAAAAAGGCATTCACAGAGATAAAAACAAGATCAGTATTAGAGGAGACGAGAGAAATTTGTTCCTCTGTGGGCTCCTAAAGTAATCATACCTGTTGTCAAATGTCTTTTGAATTTGAGAGATCAGAGAGAGCAATGCAATTGTGCTGAATTCACAGAATATTCTTCGTCCACAGGAAAACAAATGCACAAAAATATCACCAGGCCAGGTGGCATTCACGTCAAATGTTTTGAAGAAACCCTTTGAAGGAAAAACTGGCTCCTGCTCTCAGGAGTTTCCCCAGTCACAATCTGTTTCACCTCTGAATTTCCAGCTAGAGAGCACCTTCAGTACTTTTCATTTTCTGGAAGTTTGACAATGATAAGCACTTATAAGGGTGAAATATAAATTAATAATATTGGAGTCCAAAAAAAATAAGGGATATATTTAGATTTTCCCAACAGTATTCAGTGAATGCTTGTTCATAAAGGTTACCCTGAGATAGTTCTTTCTGATGTCCTGTGAAGGGGTGAGGCAAAGGCTAGTTCTATAATGAGAACCACTGATGTCTTGAATGGCAATCTCTTGGCCCATATACAAACTATCAGGAGGGGATGATTAGAAAGCACCTGGTATACCCAGGTAATTGACATAAAAATAATAGGATTTGGAAAAGAGAAGGCATTCTATGTCAAACAGAATTGAGAAATTGATTGAAATTTTTGAAAACGTTCCTTCTGATTTTCCCTTATATTCATATTTATTTATTTCCTTCAGTGGGGAGAGGAAATGAAAAGAATAAATTTAAGATAACTTTTATTTAAGTAAATGCTTTTGCAGCTCTTTTTGTGTAATTATCCAGCAGGGTTATTGAAGTAACTTGTCAGGATCAGCTCCAATCTCCATTGCTACCGAAGGCTGACATTTTCATAATTCTCTTTCCTGTTCTCTTTGACACTGTTATGAAAATTCTGATATGACCCACCTGGAAGAAAATGGATTAGTCAGACTTCAATAAAAGTCATTTTCCAACGTGATTGATTTTCTTCATTTGGCTGAGGATTAGGGGCTAACATGATAACTATTTCTCTCCCAAATGTCAGAATTTGAGAAATAATTGGATCAGACGACTTTCGTGCATTATTTCAGAAATGAGATATAAAGTTTCCAGGTATGGAAAAGAGAGCAAATGGAAATGGGAAGGGAGGAATTTTGATAACCCAACTCAAAGAAAAATGGCTTTCCTAAACAAAGGACCCCGCATAAAAATTGACTGATCATAGATCAAGCATTCTCTGTCCCAGCTGCAAAGATGGACACTTTATATACCTAATTAAATTAATTCTCTCAGGAATTAATTATAAGCGTGTAAAAGAATTGAAGCACCAATTCATTGCAATACTTAGATCTGTTATCAACTAGCAATTGAGCAGGTGACAGTACCTTTGCTGGGTGAGAACTCAACATGGCAGAGAGAGTCTCTCCCTTTATGGAGTTATGTTCTGTTGGGAAACAGAGATAGTAAAGAAATAATTGTCTGGAAGTTTTCTAAAGAAGTAACTAAATCAAACAGAGATCAGAGAAAACCTTTCAAAGACACAATATTGAGATTGAAATCTGAAGAATGAGTATGAGTTACCTGGGCTGGATTAGATGTCTCTTCAATGAGATGTTGCAACCTACTCATCTCATTACCATGCCCTTTGCTCAATTCCATTGCTTGTGTCCTAAATGAGCACATAGTGACATAGTTGAAGAAATAGAAAAGTAGATGACAGGACTTGAGGGCACTGAACAACACCTGAGGTCCTAAAAATGAACTATCTACTTCCAGACGAATAATTTGAGAGGTATGCCTGGCTGGCATGACTCAGTGGTTGAGCATTGACCTATGAACCAGAAGGTCATGGTTCAATTCCTAGTTAGGGCACATTCCTGGGTTGTGGGCTCAATCCCCAGTGTGAGATGTGCAGGAGGCAGCTGATCCATGATTCTCTCTCATCATTGATGTTTCTATCTTGCTACCTCTCCCTTCCTCTCTGAAATCAATAAAAATTAAAAAAATAATTTGGGAGTTTTAAAAATAATTATGTTTCATAAGTGAATCATTAAAAACCAAATTCTTATGCTATAAATAATAATAATTGGCACACATATGATGGTTACTTTCTAAGGGCTTTATACCTATTAATTAAATGCATTCTTGTAATCACCTGTGAGATAGGTACTAGCATTATCCACAGTATGTAGATGAGGAAAATAAGGCACAGAGAGGTTAAGAAAATCCTTTAATAACACACAGCAAGTAAGTGGTGAGGCAGGATTCACACCCAAGGTCCATTTTCTTAGCTCTTGCTCTCTACAATCATTTATCAACCAGTTGAAAATAAGATCTTATAAATACAGAATATAAGACAGTTGTCAGGGAGAATTTAGGGAGATATGGGGAAAGAGAATGCAGGGAAGCATTTAATAGGGAGATGATTCAATCCTGATAGGAGAGGTGAGAAGGTTCAATGAAAACTCCACACTATGTCTTTATAAAACAAAGTGCTGCCCCTAACATGTTTGCACTTATATTAACAGATACAATTTTGACTAGGTACATATTGGTGGTCTAAAGTAAAACATTTTGGAGTAAAAAAATATCCTATAATAAAATTTGAAAGCTGTGCTCCTATCTCCAGAAAAATTGAAACATACATAATTTTACATCGAGTTTTGAATATTTCCAGTCCTACTGAAATCACCAATGAAGCTGACCATCTCAGGAATCCTCTTTTTGTTGTTACTAGCTTAACAAGGTTGAGGTGATTTTATCAAAATGCTAAAGCCAGAAAAAGGATCTGCCAGCAGTATTTAGAGTTTCTCACAAGCAAATCAACGAGAAGGCTCTAAAAATCCCAATGTTCATCCTGACTGGTGTGGCTCAGTTGGTTGGGCATCATCCCAGGCATCCAAAAGTTGCCAGTTCTACTCCAGGTCAGGGCACATGCCCAGGTTGCTGGCTCAATCTCTAGGAGGGGGCATGCAGGAGACAGCTGATCTGTCTCACTCTCACATCCTTGTTTCTCTCTCTCCCTCCTCCCCTTTCCCTTCTGTCTTTCTCCCTCTCCCTCCTGTCTCTCTCTAAAATAAATAAATAAATTAATTAATTAATTTAAAAAATTCCAATGATCATGGCAGTGATAGAGAAGAAGGAGAAGTCACTGTAATACTAATGAATATCTGTTCTCTTGTGCAGGTCCCACTCCTGTCACCTATAAGCAGAGGGCCAGGTTATTGTAGTCCTTTTTTTAAAATCTGTTTTCTGAGGTAGGAAGTAGAATTTACATTTAAAAACATTTCCATTGGTTGTCATAAGAGCTTGGGGACTTTGCAACTTTTATGGTGGGTTCCAGGAGACAGAGAAAGCAGAGTGACTTTCACAGAAGAAGGAAGGGGAGAGAAATGAAATGCCAGCTGGGGATGGAGTCTGCCCGGTGTGAGTGCCCCTGCAGGTGTTCACAGTGGCAGTGACTTCAGGGTGCCTCTGGAAAGACAGGACCCTGGACCCTAGTAGTACCAGGCCTGGACAATTTTTACATCCCAGTATGTCCCTAAATAGAGAGTTGCCAAAGTAATGACCATGAAACTTAGAAAATATGTTCTCAGAGGCCACCAATGTGGACCTAAATATGAAATATTTTGTTCAAAACAAGATATTGAGCTCCGACCAGTGTTTCTCGGTGGTTACAACATTGGCCCATGCATCAAAGGGTCTTGAATTTGATTCCTGGTCAAAGGCACATACTTGGGTTGCAGGTTCAATACTGGCCCCCGCTGGGTCACTTGCAGGAAGCAACCCATTGATGCATCTCTCTGACATCGATGTTTCTCTCTCTGTCTCCCCTTCCCTACCTCCTTTCCACTCTCTCCCAAAATCAATGGAAAAACTATCCTTGGGTAAGGATTAACAACAAGATATTGAAACCTTTGTATGATTGTCAATTGGAGAGGTGACTCTATAAATTACTTCTATTAAATTTCCAGATTGGGCTTTAAATTGAAATTAAGTCAATGAAAAAAAAAGTAACATTTTTTGGTATTTTATTTTATTGTAAAAGGAATATTTATTTTATGCAAGAGGGAGGACATTTTACATTTGGTAATTTGATATTATATGGAATAGTTGAATAGAATCTAGAGATCAAGTAAACCAGGTACTCAGGTGAATACAACCATCATAGAAAAAACTCTCTCACCTCTGGCCTCATCTCAAAAATACCCACTGGCCCTCATGTAACCCCCACTAGCAGTAAGAAGGTGGCACAAATGCATTCCATGTTCTGGTAGAAGCTGGACTATGGGAAAGGAACTAATGTGGGTGGGCCTTCCTATTTCCTAGTTTCCAAACTTAATTCTAACTGAGAAACAGGCCTGGAGCTTGAAATGAAAATAAATTAGATTGATATAGTCCCATTTGTTTATTTATCCTTTGGTTGCCTTTGTCCAAAGAGATACATCAGAGAAATATATTGCTATAAGAAATGTCTAAGATTTTGCTGCCTATGTTTTCTTCTAGGATTTTTATAGTTTCAAGTCTAACAATTAAGTTTTTAATCCATTTTGAACTTATTCATGTGGATCAGTAGATGAGTGGATAAAAAAATAGCTGCGGTACATTTACATAACTGAATACTACTCAGCCATAAAATTAAGGAAATCTGACCTTTTTTCAACAACATGGACCTGGAGAGTATTATGGTAAGTGAAATAAGCCAGTCAGAGATAGACAAATATCATATTTTTTCACTTATATGTGGAATTTAATGAACAACATAAGCTAACAAACAAAACACAAACAGATTCATAGCTGTCAGAGGGCAGGGGTTGGGGGTGTGTTGAATGAAAAAGATGAAGGGATTAAGCAAAAACCAACCAAACAAACAAACCACCAAACAAATATACTTCGTAAATAAGCAACAGTATGGCAATTACCAGAGCGAAATAGGGGTAGGGGTAAGTAGAAAGGGGTTAATGGAAGGAGACTGGACTTTGGATGGTGAATACACAATGCAATTTACAGATGATATATTATAGAATTGTATAATTCAAACCTATATAATTGTATTAATCAATATAACCCCAATAAATTCAATTTAAAAAAAGAAAATAGCATTAGAGAAACTACCCTGATTGCCAGACATGGTCTGGGCTTCCCCTTTGGCATCGTCTGCTTTGATTCCCTCCCATTTCTCTGCACCTGCTGCTGTTTTGTCCTCCTGGCTCCCACAGGGCCGTCCTCAGCATGCCAGCACTCCCGCTGACCCAGCATCCTGGAATGAAGTCCATATTAATGTTTCTGGGATTCTGGTTGTTTTTTTTTATTGATGTTTCCTTCTCCCTTTATCCCACCTCCAAACTAATTTTCATTCTATTTGAAAACAAACCAAAATGATAAATTATTTTGTGCTTTTCTGCAGTGGTAGGATTTAATTATGTTTCCCTAACTCTGTTCAATTACTGACTCAAATAAGTCAAATCCTTGAACGTGAAGGACAGACAACAGGTAAGATGGCGAATGAGGAGGCTTGAACACTAGGAAATTCTGCTGCAAACCATTCTTACCCATGTCTCCCTCCCTCCCTTCCTTCCTTCCTTCCTTCCTTCCTTCCTTCCTTCCTTCCTTCCTTCCTTCCTTCCTTCCTTCCTTCCTTCTTCTGGCAAAATATTTCCAGACTTACACCAGGTAACATTAGGATACAGAAATATTGCAAATATAATTAATATCAAAAAGAATTAATTCATATTCTGACTCACAGGGAAATACAATAGCATAAACCTCTTTGCAACTTATCTATGAAGAGACTGTGGATAATATTTGGTTCTTCTTTCTACTAACTGAAGAAGAGTTAGAAGGAAATGCCAAGTGCACCGTGTACCTACTGAAGTATCACTAAATTGCTGTGATTCTTTATTGGGGGGAAGCTCTCTTACTGGTTTTTCCTGGGCTCATCATGTGACTGCAGCCTGGGGCTGCAGGATCCAAGACTGCCTCACTCCTGCCTGGGCTTTGGTGCTGCTTGTCAGCTTAGCACTCTCTCTCTCTCTCTCTCTCTCTCTCTCTCTCTCTCTCTCTCTCTCTCTCTCTCTCTCCATGGCTTTTCATCATTCACGGACTAGGTGAACTTAATATTATTATGTTGGAAGCATTGGAGGGGTCAGAGGTGAAATCTATACATCCTTTCAAGGCCACAGAGATACACACAACCTCATTCTATTGGTCAAGGAAGTCTTCAGGCCAGCCCACATTCAAGGGGTAGGGAAATAGGCTCCACCTTCTGATTGGAAGAGTTGCAATAAATGTGATTATATTTGATTTGCCATATTGAACAAATGAAAACATATCAAAATCATGCATATCTATATCACAATTTAGGCATTTTGAAGACAAGGAATATATATTCTATTTATTTTCATATTCCAAGTGCAGAGTGCTGGCCCATTGTAGATCCCGTTATCTGTCTGTTGAACAACTATTGATGGACTATGGATTGAAAAAATATAACAAAATAAAATAATTCCAACAATTCCTTATGATTACCTGCAACTTAGAGCTTTTGTGGTTGTTCATGTGAGGTCACTTGTGTAAAATTAATTTAGGCAGACTTAGAAGAATTTAATTTCAAGTCCTTTTTAGGAGGAGGAACAGAGTTAGTTTGAAAAAATGGTGTGGGGTATTTTAGAAAGGGAGTATGCCATGTATGAAAATAAAAAAGGGGGGAAAGACAAGTTATATGTGATGGTTTTGTTGAATGAGTAACAGACTAGTGAGTTGTGCTGAGAAGTGGGAACCAGTGGGGTTTTTAAAAGATAAGACAGATGCCTAACGGGTTTGGCTCAGTGGATAGAGCATCGGCCTGCAGACTGAAAAGTCCCGGGTTTGATTCTGGTCAAGGGCATGTACCTTAGTTGTGGGCACATCCCCATTGGGGAGTGTGCAGGAGGCAGCTGATCGATGTTTCTCTCTCATCAATGTTTCTGACTCTATTCCTCTTCCTTCCTCTCTGTAAAAAATCAATAACATACATTTAAAAAAAGACAAGACAGGTAATGTCAATCCAAAGTGATAGGCTTAAGGGAGCCTCAAAGAGAGGCTCAACACTTCCCCAGTGTGAGTCTTTCAAACATGGGTCCTTTCCCTCAAATGAAAGTCATCATCAAACGCTAAATGTAAAGTGGCTACCTGCAATGCTAAGGAGTCTGTGTAAAGGGCAAAATAATGATAGAATGTGCCTCAGGCTTGAACTCTAAAACTCTAGGCTCAAACCTGAAGAACCTCTCTGAGCGCCTCTAATTTCAGCCCCTCCCACTCTCCAACACCTCTGCCTATCTGACCACTGCTCTTTGTGCCACTTGAGGGTGATTCTTCTCTGGGACTTCCTGTTGGCATCCACCGATCTTGCACTTTGCCGCCAAGGAAGCATCACTCATTGACTGTTTTCTCTACCCCTATCCAGATGATATATTCCTTAAGGACAGAAAGACCAGGTCACCTTGACCTTCTTCCTTTCTCCCTCTCCCCTCTGCACCCTCGCCCCTGCTGGTGATACTATTCAGTAAAATACATAATTTAAAATAAACATTAACATGTTAAAAAGTACTTTCCTTGCGTGGTAATAATATGTACGTGTTTTTCACTTTCTTCTTTACAGCAAGTAATAGAAAAGAAAGGCACTTGTACTAGTGCCTGACACATAGGAATTGCTAAAGGATATTTGACTGTTCTTATTACCGTTACCACGATTACGTGCATGTAATCTATAAGCTGATGCATAAAATCAGGCAATACTGTCCTTGGAGAACCTCTGTAAACAAACCATGGGCAGACTAGCCACCTGTACTAAGTGGTACTAAGTGGTTTATGTGACCACTTAGTGGCTCTCCCTCCATGGAGCTTACAATCCGGGTAGGGGAGGGGGAGGCACAAATGAAACTAGTAAAGAAATAAGCTACAAATCTCAACGAGTGTTATGAATGGAAGTAACAAGGTGCTGTGGATAAATACATAGAGGGCAACATACTAGGTGGGCAAGGAATAATTTTTTGACCAAGTTATATTTAAGATGTAATAAAAATAAAATAAAATGAATCTAGCTCTATGAACAGTGGCGGAAGAACAGTGTTGACACAGGAAGCAGCATAGGGTCCTATGATGAAGAAAAAAGAAAGGGTGTGGCAACCTGTAAAATAGAAGTTCAAGTTCTTGGCATCTGAGACGGACTCCCTGGATTCACATCCTGGCCTTTCCCATTGCTAGCTGTGTGATCCCAGCTGTGTCTTAGTCTCCTATTTTGACAAAAGGAGTTAACAGTAATTGCCTTACAGGGTATTAGGAGGATTAATATGAAAATGCTTAGCACATTGGCAGAGCACTCTGTAAAGGCTTTATCAGTACTAGTGCAGAAAATTGGGACGGCTGATCCAGTCACTCCACAAATATGTGTTGAGAATCGACTGCAAGCTGACCTGCTGGTGATGCTCCCAACATCACCTGGGTCACTGGCCCCTGCATCTCTGGGGCCAACCTCTTTTTTTCATCCAGGAGAGTGACATCACTTCGTATGTCTAGTATTTTTGGAAAGAGTTCCATCACAGAGCTGTTTGGGTTCCTAAAGATAAAAGCTTACATATTCTATGTATACCACAGCCCTCTTTCCCAGAGCGTGGAGCTCTATAGGTGGCGCTTGGATGCAGGGAGGAGAGGAGGGGTGGGTCCGTTAGCGGTCACAAGGTCTCACACTGCACCAGAACCATGCACTGCTCCTGTTTACACGTTGTTGCTTGCCTGCACCTTTATCCTCACGCAGTTTTCCCCAGCTTGCCTTTTAACCCTCCAGTCCTCTCCCTGTGGCTCAGAAATCTCAGCCGGACCTCACGCACATAAGCCCTGAGTCTTCCTTATCTGGTCAGGATTGTCTTTTGTGCCCTGGATAGGAATTCACCAACGCCCCTCCAACCCCCATCACCTGCAGTGTGGGAGCAGGAGGATCAGTGCTCCTGAGGTCATCCTCCACCAAAGGTGGGCAGGAGCCACAGGCTGAGGCTTCCTGCCCTCTCCCACCCTTCCTTTGTTTTGGCTGTTCTCGCAGGTGGTTCACAAATTTCCCGCAGCAGCCCTAGGAGAAACAGCAATAAAAACGCGGCTATTTGTTTACCCACTTCCCTGACTTGTCAGAACAATCGCTTCCTGGGGTAGCCTCTCATTACTACTTACTCTTCAGCCCCCAGATAATGGTCACCTCTGCATGTCACAGTACCGCTTTTCCTTTCTTTCTTCTTAAAAATACAAATGCTACGTAATTCAAGAAACTCTTATGAGAGCCATTTGGAAATTTCAAAACAAGGGAAGAAAGTATTGTAATGTGTATATTTTATTCTCTCTCCAAATATATACACATATATCTATATCCATATCCATATCCATGTCCATATATACATATGTGCATGCGTGTGTGCACACATACACACACATTCTTCCTCCATGATTCCTTATATTTAAAGTAAAGCCTGGCTAGTGTTGCTCAGTGGTTGAGCATCAACCGATGAACCAGGAGGACACACTCAGGTTGCGAGCTTGACCCCCAGTGTGGGGGGTGCAGGAGGTAACGAATCAATGATTCTCATTATTGATGTTAATATATCTCTCTCCCTCTCTTTTCCTCTCTGAAATCAATAAAAATATCTTCAAAAATAATAAAGTAAAGGGTCAACAAAGAAGTAGAAGTGTTGGCAAGCCCCTGACCGGTTTGGCTTGGTGGATAGAGCGTTGGCCTGCGGACTGCAGGGTCTCAGGTTTGATTCTGGTCAAGGGCATGTACCTTGGTTGTGGGCATATCCCCAGTGGGAGGTGTACAGGAGGCAGCTGATTGATGTTTCTCTCTCATCGATGTTTCTCTCTCTCTTTCCCTCTCCTTTCCTCTCTATAAAAAAATCAATAAAATTTATTTTTAAAAAAAGGTTGGCGAGGATGTAGAGAAAAGGGACTCCATGTGCACTGTTGGTAGGATTGCAAATTCATGCAGCCACTGTGAAAAAAGGTATGAAGATTCATCAAAAAATTAAAAATAAGACTACCATATGATTCATCAATCCCACTTTTGGGTATTTACCCAAGGACATTCAAAACACTAATTCAAAAAGAGATATGCATCCCTACATTCATGGCAGCACTATTTACAATAGCCAAGACATGGAAGCAACCTAAGTGTTCATTGATAGATGAATGCCTAAAGACGTGGTACGGGTTTACAATAGAATATGACTCAGTCATAAAAAAGGAATAAAATCTTGCCATTTGTGGCAAAATAGATAGATCTAGAGGATCCGTGCTAAATGAAATAAGTCAGACAGAGGAAGACAAATACCACATGATTTCACTTACATGTGGAATCCAAAGAACAAACTAAAGTGAAAACAAACTCACAGATATAGAGAACAAACTGATGATGGCCAAATGGGAGGGGGAATTGAGGGACTGGGTAAAAAGGGTGAAGGGACTAAGATGTCCAAATTGGCAGTTACAAAACAGTCACAGGAATATAAAGTACAACATAGGGAATATTGTCAACAATATTGTAATAACTATGTGTGGTGCCAGGGGGCGCTGGACTTATTGGGAGGGTCACTTCATAGGTAATATTAATGTCTAACTACTATACTGTCCACCTGAAAGTAATATAATATTAAATGTCAACTGTAATTGTAACATTAACAATTAATAAAAACAAAATAAAAATTTTTTAAAAGGAGTTACATTTTTTGGAAGTTTGAGAATACTAAAAATTACAAATTTTAGAAGTACAAAGCAGGAATACTAACTATTACAAATTTTAGAAGTACAAAGCAGAAAACTCTCTCTCTCTCTCTTGGTAGCACTAACTACAGTGGCTCATACATGGAAAAATGAGAACAGCAACCCAGGGTTATATAAAGCATGAGTGTTCCTAATACACCACCTGAGAATCTAGTGCTAACTCTTCTGCCTTTTGCTTAGACAATATTTTTGAAAAACATTACAGCCTTCACCCCTTTGCACCTAATTCTACTTTCCTCCTTTATTTCTTTTTAAAAATGTAAATATCATGCAATTCTAGGAGCTATCTTATAAGTCATTTGTAAAACTCAAAATAAAGTTACTTAAGTCAGCTATATAGAGAGTCAACTAATTTTCAGCACTTCCTGAAATGTGTGTGATTTCAAATAGTCTGTATTTTTGTTTCTCTCAGCAGATTTATGAATACACGTTTAAGGTTAAATACATTCACCACATTAAAACATAAATTGCTATTGTTCACTGTTGCTCCTTTTCTTCATCTGTTCTCTTGTTCCAAGACTTGCTCTCTGATTTATCAGGAAATAAAATTTTAATGAAATGGAAAAGTGAATAAAAAGCAAGTAATAGAAATATATAGAGTGTGTGATTTTATTTTGGTGAAAAAAAATAGGTACATTTATGTATGTGTTATTCGTTTGATGCTGAGAGGAGGATTTATTCACCTGACTCTGAGAAGAAGAGGAGGATGATGAAGGGGAAGCAGAGGGGAGAAGATTCAGAAGGGTATATATGCACTAAGGTGCTAACATTGAGTATGCATTTTGATTATGTTTATTACTATACTTATTACTTTTCTACAATGCCTATGTTTAGCACAGTGGAGAAAGCATTAATTTAAGTATTGTTTGAGGCAACTATTTTGCTCTTCTGAAAAGAAAAGAAATATATAGTGTGTTGCCAAGACAAATCAACTCAGATGATGACAAGAGGCTTCAAGTTTGCCTGGAATTTCCAAGTTCATGAATGTTAAGTGGTCTCTAAATTTGGAAACCTGTTTTTCCCATCGCTAACACGAAGTCTTTTGTACTATCACACACAAAGCATTGGTTACCCTAAATAAACACTATAAAAATAACCTCCTTTCCTTATGGTCATGCTGTTTCAGATGCCCACAGCCAATTGTCTCCCATGCTTGGGAGGCCAGAACTCTTCTTGCTGCTCTTCATTTCACTCTTATCGCTCCAATTCTTTATTACATTTGGTAAATGCTAAAAGATAACAGGCAGTTTATTAAAGGATGGTAAGCAAATAATATGCATATCTTACAACCCCAATCAAACTGTCTCTAATATGTCCATTGAATTAGTTTTCCATCTTCGTATGTATACTTTCTTTAAAATATACGTTAAAAATTAATAAAATATGTTATTACAGAGTATACTTCCTTTAAAAAAAGAAAAGATAATTGGGATGTAAGAGTATGTCATCATTAATGGGCTGATATATATAGACTAGAATATGCTTTCTCAGGTGGATTCCCAGCAGTCTTTGCAGCCTCTCTAGGTCACTTACCTTGAAGATTCCTCTCCTAAACCTTCACTAACCTATTACACTGTACAGAAGGCCTTTTATAGGGGTATAAAAAGTATTACTCTTTATTCTTATACAAAGCAAATGGCTTCTGTGGTGGATGTTATTGGAAGTAGGCAGACCCAATAGTTTGTTGCGAAAAAGATTTCCAGAAATCAAAGAGGTGAAGAGTAAAGGTTTTTTACATTTCTTTCTTTCTTTCTCCCTCTCTCTCTCTCTCTCTCTCTCTCTCTCTCTCTCTCTCTCTCTCCCCTCCCTCCCTCCCTTTCAATAGCAAACATATATTTTTCCCTGCAATTGAGAAGAGTCAGTCAGACAGCTGAGTTTCCTGGGAATGATGAGTGTGTGGGCATTCAGACTCTTCTATTTATAATGGCTGAGAACCTTGCCAGACTGCTGTAATGTATTGATAACTCAGAGAAGCAATGAAACTCCTAAGATTTGATTTGCTTAATGGCTTACAGATTAATTGAGTTCCATACAGCCCTGAATGTGGTACATATCTCCTTATAACATATTGTACTATGTTGTAAAACAGTACCAATGATTCTTATGTAAAAAGAGCATTGTTTTTCTTCTTTTTTTAATTAACTAGTTCCAAATGATCCATTGTATTCATATGTAGGCAATTTAGACTGAAAAAAATTCAGTTATATTATCCCTCTAACATCAATAAAAAGCAGGATTACACCTTATTGAATCCACTAGTGACATACCCCAAAGCACAGAGGGTTGACTATTAAGAGTGACTTTAAAAATAGTAGAAGTGTGCAACTGTACTTCAATTTTTAAAAAGGGTTGTTTTTGTTATTCTTTTCTTTAACCAAGAATGAGGAAAAATGTTATTTGACTAATTTTGTTCCTAAGAAAAGCTTCATTTTTCTTTGAGGTGCACATTCAGTGAATGCTGAAAGAATTGAAGGCAAAATATTTTGTCAAGAAACTTTCTCCCTTATCTAGCAAGACCAATGTTGAATAAACACATTTCACATTTCAAAAGACTTGTTCTATATAATAAAGAGATGATATGCAAATTAGCTGTCACACCCTCACACAAGATGGCCGCTCCCATGTGGTGACAAGATGGCTGCCATAAGATGGGCGGCAGTGGAGGGCAGTTAGGGGTGACCAGGCCAGCAGGGGAGGGCAGTTGGGGGCCATGAGGCCAGCAGTGGAGGGCAGTTAGGGGTGACCAGGCCAGCAGGGGAGGGCAGTTGGGGGCCATGAGGCCAGCAGGGAAGGGCAGTTGGGGGTGATTGGGCCTGCAGGGGAGTGGTTAGGGTGCAACCAGGCAGGCAAGTGGTTGGGAACAGCTGTCCCGGATTGTGAGAGGCATGTCTGACTGCCAGTTTGACAAGGATCGGGCCTAAACC
The DNA here is from genome assembly GCA_004026665.1 of Murina feae. NCBI lineage: Eukaryota > Metazoa > Chordata > Mammalia > Chiroptera > Vespertilionidae > Murina > Murina feae. The sequence goes on from PVJC01015352.1 coordinate 26,473, forward strand.
AGCAGTCAGACATCCCTCGAGGAGGACCCAGATTGGAGAGGGTGTAGGCTGGGCTGAGGAACACCCCTCCCCCCAGTGCATGAATTTCATGCACTGAGGCTCTAGTTTATTAAATAGGAAGTGTGACTAATCCACACACTTCTATCACTTAGAAAACAAAATCAATGGAAGTCATATAAGAACTGTCAAAATTTAGAGAAGCAAGCAATTCACACAGGTAATAGGAGACAGGAGATTGTCACTGAGAGGAAATAAAATGTGCTTTGGGTGATGAGCTCAACTTTACAGTAGCCTGTCAATTTCAAATCAACCAATTTAAATTAATTTAAAGGCTAATTAATTAAACGTGTCTATGTTTAATTAATGTAAGTCAGCCTATCTTATCTCCCCAGTTCCCTATTCTACCAGTCCTTAATTGACCTCTGGTTTGGACACCTCAACTTAACTTGTTGCTAACATGTTTCCAGATTAAACACTTACCTTACTCTACATGGTTACTTATAAGTATTTCCAGTATTACACCAGAATTTTTCTACCCCTTTGACTTTTTTAGCATCAGCTCTGCTACTTTTCATAGTCTCTCTCTCTCTTTCTTTCTCTCTCTCTCCACCACCACATAGTACCTTATAAATACTTTATTATTCTTATAATTTTAATACTATACAGCTTAAAAAATTCTCCAAAAGATAGATCTTTTCATCTCCAACTTTTGTATTTTCTCCTCTTAATCTTTAACTAACAATTAAGCTTTTTATTGATTTGAGAATATGAAAACAATCCGTGTGAGCTTTATTAGGCACTTATCTTCACTAAAGTAAATGTCTCCAGTACCCTTTCAATTCTCAAAAAATCAATGTTTTTCACTTCTCTGGGCTGAATTTCCTTCCCTAAATGCTGGGCCCAATCATTTCTTGCCTTTCTTGAGGTTTTATTAACCACAGATATTCCATCTGCTTTTAAGTATGTTTTAGATTCCTATTTATCTGTGGGAAAAACACACATCATTTAATGAGGGTAAACATTTGTCCAATGAATCAGTGGCATTTTAAATGTTTGATTTCTACTTTCCAAATTCCAATTAGGAATTCTTATTCAGGATGGTTGACTAAATATCCATGACTCCCTCTCCTCCTTCTTCAAAGCTCATTAAAATGTGAGAAAATAAAACACACACACACACACAACACAACACTACTTTGCACCACTAAATCCATACCACTGCCCCAAATGTATGATTATATCATCAGAACATAGAGGAATTTCTTAATAGCAGAAAACAGATTGTTTGTGAAACCCAAGCAAGCTTAGTCTCTTGTAATTCATGGGAAGCAAAACAAACCAACAAAAAACCCCACCGAATATAAGTTTACTCAGCAAGAAGTTCATAGTTTCCCTGTTCCAAAGGCAGTTGAAATTAGGTGTAGGGTCAGCCCTGTCGGGCGATTAACAGGTTAATTGAATCAAGAGCTGTGGAACAGTGGGATCAGTCTCTCAAGGAAGAATTTTCCTAGACACCGAAACTAAGTAAGTAACACTCTAAGTAAAATGGAGGTTCTGTCCTAGGAGATTGTCTGCAAGGACAGTAGGTCAAGAAAAAGTTCCAATAGTGGACAAAACACTGTTGTATCCATACATTACCCTCTCCTTCTAAGGAAAATCCAGACACACACCTTCTCCCCATTTTCACCACCTCTCATGCCCTTGGTTCTCAGCCAGCGTCCTTTATAACCAGGATCAGCATGCACTGGTGGGAGAAAAATCTTACTTGACCTCTGGTTTGGAGCCACCTCAGCCTAACCTGTTGTTAAGTCTGGGCTGTCAGTTATAATTAGGAACAAAATAAAATTCAAAACATTGAGGGAAAATGAAGGCAAGAAAGAGAGAAAACAAGTTGGATAAATAAACCCCAAAGGAACCCAACGTAATAAAAGAAACAGAGGATAGCATCCAATATAGAAGGTTTAATAACCCCAGAGGCTCTACAGAATAGCACACTTGCAAAACAAGAACTGGCTATGAGGAAATGAAAGTAACCACATAAATTGAGTTCTTAAGAATTAAGTGGAAACAAAAAAAAGAAAACTCTCAACTTAGGTGTTACAGAAGTAGAACAAAGCCAAGCTGCAGAATGGCATTTGCCTTAAAGACTACACAGAGGCACATCTCAAAATTAAAGTCAAAGATGAAAATTATGAATGGGAGGTGGAATTATGAGAATGCAATTAGGAAACATGGAAAGTCAATCCAGGAAATCAAATAATCATTCTAGAAGAAAAAGAATAGAATGGACAGAATGACTAAAAATAGAAGAACAGGTGGTGCAATAGCACAATTGTCTACAAGTGACCTGGATATTATCATAGGTCCCCTGGACAAGCTGTCCTCTTTTACTTCTCTGGGGAGTGTTGCTCCAAGCTTGGCTTCCATAGCCAGGAGTATTGTAAAATCTCATGGTCCTAAGGTCTCCAGGTACCAAGCAGCTGGTTTCCCAGACAACTCTTCTAAACAGCTACCCAGCGTCAAGAAATATTTGCCACTCAAGCACTCCCCACCCCACCCCGAAAACTTTTGTCCTGCTTCCAACATAACAAAGCAGATACGGAGGGAAAGTGACCTTTCACAGACTCACACTGGGGCCCAGAAGTCCCCAGGTCTCAGGACATTCCTCCGTGGGTTATGGGGGATGGGAAACCTGGGCCTTTGCTTCTCTCTCAGTTGATCCTACACCTGAGTTGTCCTTTCTTCAGTAGTCATGGATGAATTACTTTAGAGAGCCAGCTAATTTGAAATTTAGTGGAATTTCAAATATGTTTCAAGTACCAGTTAAAGAAGAATTTGAGAGGCCAATTTAAAATCATTTGGAAGGAAAAATGTAAATAAATAATGGGGAACTTTTGTTTAAACACAATGTGTCCTGTAGAGAGCACTGTGCCTTGCTACACAGCTCCCTCCTGAAGGACAGATTCCTCCTGCTGCTTAGTGTTCTGCCAGCAGATAGCCCTCAGTGGCCTGTTCTCTCCAGGCATGCCTCTCCACTGAAGAAAGCCATTTCACTCCATTTGTGTCCCTTCTAAGAGGCAGCCTGCATCCAATCACTGATCGATGCAGGAGTATAACAACTCGGCCACCTCACCCCAACTTGGGACTCTCTGAAGGGCTGTCCTTTTTTCAGAGCTCCTGGTGGGTCACCTGTAGCTGTCCTGTGCTATCCGAAGCCCATTTCCTTCCTCTGCTCATTCTTGCAGCATTCTCTTCCCCATAGGAGCTGATCACTAGAACACTCACTCATAAACTTCCCACCGACAATTCTCCATCTCAGAGGCTATTTCCAGAGAACCAGATCTGCCCTCTCAGATGTAGATATCACAATATACAAAACGCAGCACATTAAACACGGTGAAACTAAAATGTCAATGGACAGCTAAGTCAGGAAGAAAATAGAAAGGTTAGAAACAGATACAAACAATGATATAGTATTTGCTATGTCATGACATTTTTTAATTAAGCTGGAAAATGATGAAATTTAAAATAAATGAAGACATTGGTTGTTTATACATCAAAGGAAAATCTAATGCAGGCAATTCTCTACTTTATATAAACCATAAAAATAAATTGTTCATAAGTTAAAGATGTAGAAGTAAAAATCAAAGCATGAAAGCACCTGGAATTAAGTATCAGACAATATTTTATGATCTTGGGTGAGAAAAGGGTGTGAGAAGAAGGCTTCCCAAACAAAACACAGAATTCAAAGGTCATTTAAAGAAAATGATGGTCAGATTTAAATTTTTAATTTATTTTTTACCTTAATATTTTGAAATAATTTCAGACATATACAAAGTTCTCAAAGTAATACAAAGTATTACCACATATGCTTCTCCAAAGATAAAGAAAGAAACCTGTAATATTTAGTGGGTTTGTTTTCACAGAGCTATGATTTAGCAATTGTGAAATTATTTTATATCCTAGGGCTGAGTAAATATATAAATATATTGTTAATAATGAGTTCATTTTCTCACAGTCAGAGAAAATTTATGGTCATAGATAGATAACTGCCCAGGTCTGGATTTATCCAGAGGGCTAAATTCTTCAAAATTGGGTTTCATTCCAATCCTGTTATCTTCATTTCATTTACCCCTTCCTTTCCCCAATGTCAATTATTTAACACAACTAATTTAAATGTGTTTGGAAGATGAAATCTTCCCTTGGAAAATTCCCCTTGTTAGAGATTCTTTTGAATTGCATATTCTTTAATATGCAATTCTTTTGAATCTCTAATAGGTGAAATCAAATACAAAGTAAAAGAGTGTAGTAAAATATTCTAGATAGTGTTCATGAGAGACATTAGGAAAAACTGCCTTCTCTAATCCTACTTACATAGCCCATAAAAAAAATCACCAGCTTTGCCCTTAAGAACATATTGACTCTTAATTTCTTCATCTCTATTGATTTTCCCCTTAACAAACTCATAAGCCAGACTTCAGCTAGAGAGGTAGGGTCCTACAGCCATGTTGGTACCACGGGATTACATCTTTCTCTCTTTTCAGGCCCGGGATGGTTCAAATAAGATCCTCCTTTGTGAGAATTTAAATTAAAGACCAAGAAACTGAGAGTCAACTTGTGGTGATTGCTGGAGACGGTACGTGGAGGTATGCACTTTGGAGCTATGGAGGCCACCCTGGTGTGTGTGCACTGTGGAAGTTGGCAATGACATTTCTCAGTACAGAGGACAAAAATGACGCAGGGAATCATGCATTTCCAAAAAGAGTGATAGCTAGAAAGTATATTTACCCATTAACTTGTCATGTCTAGGAAAGTCTAACTATATAAGTCCAATCAGACATGCTTTATTCTTTAATATACAATGTCTTCCTTGCTTAAGCTACTTTGAGTGGGATTTTGTTTCTTTCAATTGAGCAGTTTTCTGACAAAACATTGACTCACTGTTCAAATTGCGATGGGATAATGAAAGAAGCCATTGCTACGTGAATCTTTAGTAAATACTGCTTTGTGACAATCTATTGTGCTTGTAGCCTGAAGAGTCATAGTTTTATTAGCGATGCTCATTTAAACCATTTTATGAAAAAATTTAAAGCAAATAGTCTCTAAAGGTAACTCAGAAAACTTCTGAAAGAAATGCTTTAGAATACATATAAAATTATATGCAATACATATAATTACATATTGGTTGATGTAAATTAAATTATAATATACAAACAATAGATTATTATATCGAAGGTAAAATAAAAAGAATGGAGCCTCTGTAGTGATGTTTTCTCTATAATTCATTGAGATTTTTATTTCTTGATATGCATCCTATATTGATAAAGACACTTTTAAACTTTAGCCCGGATGTTTTTGGTGTTTTGCTCTATTTTAGTACATTTTTTATTGATTTCAAACGAATTCTGCGAGGAAGGGAGAGAAAAAGACACATAGAAACGTCAATGATGAGAGAGAATCATTGATTGGCTGCCTCCTGCATTCCCTTACTGGGGATTGAGCCCTGCAACCCCGGAATGTGCCCTGATCAGGAATCGAACTGTGACCTCCTGGTTCATAGGTTGATGTTCAACCACTGAGCCACACTGGCCAGGCTAGCCCAGATGACTTTAATAAAGAAAGGATATAAAGCAGAGTGTTTCAAAAACTTGGAAATTAAAAATGTAGATTAAATATGGTCTTCAGGAGACCTAGCATATCTGAATTTAGAAAATTGTTTTTGATATAATTTTCTAATACATGCTGATAACCTGGAATCAAAGGGCTGAGAATCACTAAGCTGAATCTAGTATTATGTAAAAGAAATGATCAGTAATCATCATATTAAAGTTACCCTTTATAGAATTCAAAGGAAAAAACCTCCACCCCACTTTACTTTTTTAATTTTAGCATACCTTGAAAATATTCTGCATTTTCTGATTAAAGTCAGTTTAAGCAAAACTAGTTATATCTGAGGAATCAAAATATAAGCAAGTATCAAATAATTAAGGGCAAAGCTTAGTAGGGTTGGGGAATTGGTGAGCTATTTCTCTCAAGAGTATTATTGGAAGATCTAAAGCATGTCGACAGTGACAATGTGTTAATTTTCCTCTTAGGCTACCTTATTTGTTCTCCTTAGTGTCATCAAATGCAAAGCCAACTACCAAACACTCAGCTCTAAATATCTAATCAATACACAATTCTCCCTGGCTGAGGCCAAGATGAAAATCCAAGAAATTTACCACTATCTTTGCTCTTCCTTCATTCTTCACATTACCTGAACTCTCCTGGTATGACCCTGCTAAGTACTCAGTGATAACTTTTTGAAAAAGAAACAAATACAATTCTATATAAAATTACCTTCACAAAATATTTCACAAGGAAAATTCATTTCCATTATGGCCAATCTATAAAGTTAATACAATAACTAATTCAGATGAGTAATGAAACTAATATATGTTATGCAATTACACTGGTTTTTAGGGCTAGATATTTATGTTTTTATAACAAAAATTAACAAGTGCTTTCTTATTCTTGTTTTACAGATAAGGAAACTAAAGTTCCAAGAAATTAAATATTTCCCAAGCTAACATAATTAGATACTAAATGAGTAACCCAGGATTTTAATACAAGCCTTTAAAATATTAACCATCCACTTTTGCTCTATCCATGAAATAATATAAAACTATTTAAGTATTAGGCCAACAATATTTCTCTCAGATGGTCTATCAATTGTAATGAAAGTAGCAAAGAAGGGAAAAAATTAAAACTACATCTATATTTATTTTACAGACTTAAAATGTAAGTGTAATTATAATTGTATAAAATACATTTTTCTTAATTATAATATTATTAAAGGTTGTTCATATTAGAATGACAGGCTTGATTGTCAATTTGTCTGAAGTTTATCTTCCCTAAAATAGGATCATGTCACTTTCATGCTAATTTTTACATGCTGAACTTATTGAACTAAACTGAACTGTTGCTTTTATTTTTATGTTACTTCATGTCCATAGCTCACAAAAATATATTTGTGTTTCAGAAATACTTTAGTAAAACATAAAATTAGTGATGAAAGGCATAACATGAATTATAAAACTCAGAAAAAATGTCTCAAATTACATCAAGCAAGAGTTTGCTATGAAAAAGAAAATCTGTTAATTCAAGGACAAATGATCATAAAAGCATGAATATTTATACACATTCTTAACACAGAAAATTGCAATTAGGACATAGTATGATCAATATCTGAACATTGGCTACTATTAGACTGGGGAGCCAGTTGAACATTGGCAGAGAGCCAATGAAGTCTGCATAATTAAAAAAAAAAAAGGGATACCCTAAAGGATTTCTGTTCCTGAATTTGTGGGAAAATACATTCCAGTTTTTTAAAAATTTAACTTAAAAGATAAACACAGAGTAGAAATTAAAACTATAGTTTTATCACTCAAAATTATAGTTCAGTGAGTTAAAACTAGTACAAATCACAGTATGGCAAGATATTTGCAAAGTCATGTAGAAAATAAAGAATTAATGTTCTGTTTAAAGAGAAAACAGAGGAAGTTAGTGAGAAAATTTGTACAACTTCCCCATTAATGGGGTTCTGGTTATCGCATAATGGTGATGACATGCAATATAGAAGAGCAGTTGTCATCCATGGTCACTCCACCAGATGTTTTGGTCCATAGCTGTGTAAAACCCTAAACAGAATATGACTCTGCTCTTAGAACACATGTAGTACTTGTACCAAGGAGAAAGTCTTGGAAAGCATTTGTTTGTTCTGTTATTAAAAACCCAAACCACCAAGGAAAAAGCATTTCATTTAGTTTCCATGTATTTTGTTGTAATTTAGCTGGAAAAGAAGGCATTAGTATTAGCCATAAGAGAGAATCAAATCAGCAATACGTGTACCAAGAAAGACCATCTCTCCGAGGAGAAGGCATTGGCAATGAGCACCAATCCACAGTGTTTTAGTCACAGAAAATGGTTTCTAATCAAAATTAGATTTCTGGATCATGATTCAGTAGTCAAAGACACAGAAAACCTATTAAAAATGTTCAAAGCATACTTTCTGGGTCTCCATCTTTTCAGCATTATGAGCGAAAAAGTGGACAGATGCCAACCTAATTTCTCTCACGAAGGCTAGTGCACTTCAAAGTTAAAGAAATCTCACCCATATTTTAAAAATGAAATATGAGATAAAACTCTTCCTTAATGAATAATCCTAATATTGAAAGGTCAGAACTCTCTAGGATTTTATGTGGCTTGCTTAGGTGGCCTAGACCAGGCATAGATCAGTGATTTGCTCAGCATATCGCAGAGTCCAAATCTATTGTTTAAGGATCCCAATATCATCTAAACTAATAAAAGCAAAATATTAAAATTAACCGTTTCTCCGAGACAGGGTAAGCCACGCCCACCAGCCAATCAGAGCGGCTGTATGCAAATTAGCCCAGCCAACATGGCGGCTGCCACTCCCGGACCTGAGGAAACAGCCCTTTCCATTGCGGCAGGAGGGAAAGTGAAGCTTCGCCCCTCAGCTCAGCTCCGATTAAACTGCCTCTAGCGAAACACAGCTTTTTGAAACATTGTAACAATCATAGAATCCTCCGGAGCTGAAGGAAAGAGCAGCCCGGGCCTAACCAGTAAAAGTAACAATTGTTTCATTATAGACGCTGCGAGGTGAAGCAGAGAGGCT
>PVJC01015353.1:0-35167 GCA_004026665.1 Murina feae
TATGTAACACTTTTCCTACTGACTCATCATTTATAAACTTTTCTTTCCTCCTTATTTCCTACTTCTGTTCCATCATCATTCTTACCATTTTCCTACTATCTTCCTTCCCTTCCCATATTCCTCCTTTCCTTTATCTTTACCCCTGCCCACCCTCCTCTTTTCCTTTCTTCCCACCTTAATTTTTTTCTTCACTTCTTCCCTCTGACCTGCTTTGCTCCCTCCCCCATTCCTTCCTTCTTCCCATTCTCCTTTTAAGCTCTACCAGCTCCCTGTTATAACTTTTCTTCCCTCCCTCTTTTTCTCTCATCCTACCTTTGCCATACATTCTTCTCTACTTACTTCCACTGTTTTAATACCTAATTATCCTAATTATCCACTGCCTAATTATTCACTATCATTTATCTTTTTTTCTTTTCTGACTTCTACTTTTAAATTCTGTCCCCAGTACACAACTATACTTGGTTTCCATTATAGGCCCTACAGTTCACTCATACATCCTCTTTTTTTAACTCTGATGTCCACTGACTCTTTTATAAAGTTCTTTCCTCCATTCTGTTCCACCTCTCCCCCACCTGGTTACTTCCCCTCAAACTCTTCTGGGCTGCTGCTCCCTCTGCCCGCCCCCTGCCCATCTCTCCATCTCCTGGCTCTGGCGGGTTCACCCCAGCTCTGAAGGGTGATCCCTGCCCCTGTGGTAGAGAAAATAGAGCCAGCGAGAGAGTGGGCCCAGGAGGGTGTGTGTGTGTGTGAGAGAGAGAGAGAGAGGGAGCAGTCGTCCTTCCCTCATTAAAGCTTCCATGGGGAGGGGGCATTAACCCCCAGCTCAGGGCTCAACCCCAGCCAGGTGGCAGCTGCCCATGCAACCCTGGCACTGCAGCTGCAAAGCAGGAGCACCTCCACCTCTGGACCACCCACCCCTCCGTTGGGGACCCGTCAATGGCACTGTTTCTGTCTCCCTTGGACCACAGTGTGGGCTCGCTAGGCCTCTGTGTGTCCTGCGATCCAGGTCCCGCAGCCTCAGGGTCAGCTGGCTGCTTTTGCCCCCATGGCTGCTGGGGCCTGGATCGTGGGGCACAAGGATGCTTAGCCTCTGTGTGCCCCGTGATCCAGGCCCACAGCCTCGGGGCTGGCTCGCTTCTCCCACCTACAGCTGCCTCCTGGATCGGGGGGCAGAGGTCTTCAGTCTGTCTGCTGGGCCGGGTCTGTGGCTTCTCCCAGGGCTGTGGCCTCTGCCCTCTTAACTGGCTAATTTGCATACAGTTGCTCTGATTGGCTGGTGGGCATGGCTTAGGCATCCCAAAGAAACAGTCAATTTCAATATTATGCTTTTATTAGAGTAGATTTTTAATACGTTTTAGCATCTCTTTATTTGCAGGGGCATGGTGTATAGATGTCTGCTAGGTACTCACAAAAGAATGCCCAGCCAAGAATGTGAGTGAGAGCAGAGATCCAACCCTTGTTCTGCACGTCCTGGCATGGGACTAAGCTATCTAGAGGAAGAGCTGAATTTGCTATTTCTCACTGGGCAAGCACTAGTCTAGATTGCATGCTGATTAGTCACTTAAGCTTTAAATTCTGGGAATTCCTTGCTCATATCCTTTCCCTCTATTTAAGTTGAAGGTCCTGTCTGTTCTTGTTGATTTTGTCATTCCTCGCATATCATAACACCTTTGGGGTTTGATACATTGCACATTTTTCTCTATCAAGTGTCTGTCAAATTTACCCATAATCTTTTTCAATAAAACTTCCTAATTTTGACATAATTAAAAAATAGTTAGTAGTTTGCTTCATGGGTGTCGTTTTTTTTACCCTCACCTGAGGATATTTTTTCCTTTGATTTTTAGAGAGAGTGAAAGGGAAGGAGAGAGAGAGGGACCAGGAACTGAACCTGCAACCCAGGTACATGTCCTTAACTGGAATCCAAGGTGTGACCCTTTGACGCACAAGCCAAGGTTCTAACCACTGAGCACACTGGCCCGGGCACTTTGATTACATTTCACATTTTGATACTTAATCCTAGTGGAACCCACATTTGACTATGATGTAAGGTAGTTATCTAATTTTATTTTTCTCCACATACTAATGCCCTTTATATCTGCTGAGCAGTCAGTAGTTCCTCCTATTAATTTATAGTGCTATCTTTATCCTATAATAAATTCTCTTTGGACTCTCTGTGTTGTTCCATTGCTCTATTTGTCTATAATTATGCTAGAACTACACTGTTTTACTACTTTACTTTAAATATGTCTTTATATATAAAGCTCCTTTTTATGCTTTTTTGTTGTTCAAAATGGCAGATTTTCATGGATATTATTGTCCTATGCAAATTTTAGCATAAGATTTATAAAGTTTCTCAAAATATGCATTTGAAATTTGATTAGCATTTTGTTGAATCTGAGGATTTAAGAAGAGAATTAATTAACCTCTCTATATCCTATAGTCTAAAAGAAGAGGATGTTTCTCCATGACAAATTTCTTTACTTCTCTTAAGCAACTAAAGTTTTTAAATGAAATCATTTATTCATTGTTAAAATACATATATCTTATAGTTTTCTAGTAATTGTGAATGTTATTTTCTGTTTTATTTTGATATTTATTTAATTTGTCAGTGAAAAAATACTATTAATTTTGGAATTTTATATTACATCTGGCAATCTCATGAAATTATCTTATAAATTCTAAGAGTTGCTATTCTGGTAGCTTACCATATCTGCAAACTAGAACAGTTTTATTTATTTTCAACAAATTATTTTATCTTTGACATGTTTTTTTTCAACTTTAGTCAACATTGCTATATTCAACAATAGAAGTGTTAATAAGCATTTTGCCTCATTACTAATCACAAAGAGAAAGCATCTCTAGATAAGTTTAAATTTTCCTGTAAGTTCCAATATATAGCTTTTAAGAAGCTCTGAACGTGTTTTATTCCTAGTTTTAAAATCAGTTTAAACTACAAATAGATTTTGCACTTAACTGCTTTCTTTGCTTTGTAAGAAAATACGTTTTTATTCTATTTGTATAAGGGGAAAAAATTCTGTTTGTTTTTACTCTATTTTATCTAACAACTAGAAGCCCAGTGCATGAAATTCATTAACTAAGGGGTATGGATGTCCCTTAGCCCATCCTGCATCCTCTCCAATCTGGGACCCCTCGGGGTACATCCCTCTCACAATCCAGGACTGCTGGCTCCCAACTGCTCACCTGTCTGCCTGCCTGATTGCCCCTAACCGTCTGCCTACCAGCCTGATTACCCCCAACAACTCCCCTGCCAGCCTGATTGATGCAGAACTGTTCCCCTGCTGGCCCAATTGCCTCCAACTGCCTTCCTCTGCCAGTCCAGTCACCCCTAATTGCCCTCCCCTGCCAGCCTGATTGCCCCCAACTGCCCTCCCTTGCAGGCCTGATCCCTTCCAACTGTCCTCCCATGCCGACCTGGTCACCCCTAACTGCCCTCCTCTGCCAGCCTGGTCCTCCCCAACTGTCTTCCCCTACAGGCCTAGATGCCCTCAACTGCCCTCCCCTGCAGACCTGGTCCCCCACAACTGCCCTCCCCTGCAGGCCTAGTTGCCCACAACTGTCCTCCCGTGCCGACCATTTTGTGGTGACCATCTTGTGATCACATGTGGGTGGCCATCTTTGGCCACACGGGGAAAGCCATATTGTAGAGGGTGTGATGGTCAGTTTGCATATTACCTCTTTATTATATAGGATGATATACTTTCTAATGGTAAACCATCCTTGAATTCCTGGAAAAACTCTATTTTCATGATTAATTTTTCACATCTAGTCTCATAAATGCAATGTGCCCATGATTTTTTTCTTTTCTTTTTTTGTTTATATTTTTATTGATTTCAGAGAGGAAGGGAAAGGGAGAGAGAGAGAGAAACATCAATGATGAGAGACAATCATTGATTGGCTGCCTCTTGCATGCCCCGTACTAGGGATTGGGCCTGCAACCTGTGCATGTGCTCTTGACCAGATTCGAACTTGGGACCCTTCAGTCTGCAGGCTAATGTTCTATTCACTGAACCAAATTGACTAGGGTGTGATTTTTTTTCTTATATTACCATTGTACACATTGGCACTAGTATCATACAATAAGCTGTAGTCTCAATAATTAATTTTACTAGTAGTCTTTTTTTCCCCTTTCTAAGTTAATAATTCAAAGTATTATTTTTTCATTATTATTATTTCTAAATGTTTTTATTGATTTTAGAGAGAGAGAAAATGAGAGGGAAAGAGAGATAGAAACATCTATAAGAGAGAGACATCTATTGGCTGCCTCCTACAGTCCCCTACTGGGGATCTAGACTGCAATCTGGGCATATGCCCAGAACAGAATTGAACCAGGGACCTCTTGGTTCATGGGCTGATGCTCAACCACTGAACCACACCACCCAGTCTACTCTTTCTTTACATTCTTAACAACTATAAAGCCATATGAGTTGGGTTTCTTTGGAGGGGTGTGTGCTGAACTGTGATCACCCTTTCAATTTTTTATTGTTTACTGGTTTATTTAAGTTTTCTATTTGTCCCATTAGACATTTTAGATATATATAGTTTTTGTGTTTTTATAGAAATTTATTCATTATGTCTGTGTTTTATAGTTTAGTATCACCTTGCAACATCAGCAAAAGGGAAGGATTTTAGATCTTTTTTAAAAAATATTTTATTGATTTCAGAGAGAGAGAGAGAAGGAGAGAAAGATGAAAACATTAGTGATGAGAGACAATCATTGATTAGCTGTCTCCTTCACACCCCCTACTGCAGATGGAGACTGCAACTGGGGCATGTGCCCTGACAAGGAATCAAACTCTTCATAGGTCAATGCTCAACCACTGAGCCACACAGGCTGGGCAGGTTTTAGATCTTTAATTTTGTTATTGAAGTAAGCAAACTCAGAGCATCCTACTTCTATATTTCATTTATGAGATATAATTTATCCTTTTAAGTCATTAAAATTTATGTATGTATGTGGGTTTTATTACTCATTCCCTTTTACTTTTAAATTGTTCCTGTAGTTATTTCTCCTTTTTCTTTTTACCTTTCATCTTGTGTATCTTTTTATTTTGATAGTTTTAACAGAGGCCTATCTTATTAATATTTTTAAAAATAACCTTTTGGCTTTGTTTTTCAATTATCTTTATTTCTGCCTTTATTTTAAATAGTCCCTTCTTTGGGTTTATTCTATTGATCTTTTTATAATTTTTGACTTAAGCTTTTCTTATTTTTCTGAAAAATATATTTAAATCTACAAATCATCTGCTAAGTACTATTTTAACTGAGCTTCACAAATTGTGAGCAATAAAAAGGATTTCATTCAGTTCTAAGTATACTGTAATTTTCCTGAAGATAACTTTTAACTCAAAAATTATGTATGATGTTAGTCATATTCTAAAAACTTTCTTATTGCATTGCAATATGACCCTATGACCCCAGCTGACAACCACTTAACCACCAGCACCCACACACATCAACTCCCAGAGAGTGGATGACACACTTGGTCTTCCCAGAGAGTCCTGGAAGAAGGTTGGATTGCATTGTCCAATGCATCACTGTGTTTATATTAGACTAGTAGCCCTGCACACGAATCCATGTCCCAGTAGTTTGCCAGTAGCTCACTACCACCCTCCAGTAGCTTGCTGCTGCCCTCCGGTAGCTCTCCACCTGCTGCCCCACCCTCCTGTAGGCCCCTGTCTCCCTACTCCCCTTCTCCTGCTCCCCCCCACCGCTGGCTTGTAGCCAATATCTTGCTGCCACCTTCCTGTAACTCTCCACCCACTGCCCCGCCCTCCTGCAGCTCTCTCCACCCCCCTATACCCCCCACAATAGCTTGCTGCCCTGACCCCTCCTGTAGCTCTCCCCTGCCTGCTTGTAGCTCGCTGCCCCACCCTCCTGCTGATCCATGATCCTGTCTTTATGCAGTCGATCATTATGCTTCATGGTGTAATAACCATTTGCATATTACATCTTTATTATATAGGATGCTCAATAAATAGCATTTAATTAATAGATAAATGAACATAAGAAAATCAGCATCATTACTTTAGTCACACCTCATAAAGGTCAGAGGTATCAAACAAAGTGAATTATTAATTATTGAGAGGATAGTTATCTATCTTGGTGCTGTCTAAATCTTTTACTCTGCCATTTCCCTTCTGTTATTAACTTTGCAGATACTTCTCCTTAGGACTTATGAGATGTTGCTTTTCAGTAACCTATGCTTACCTGGTACATAGTTGGAGTTTAATAATTATTTGTAATTATTTATTGAATGAATGACAAAGTAGCCTAGAAGTAAGAGTTGCATTGTTCAGCAATAAACCAGCCACTTTAGCAGATGCTCATCATGCCCCACCCCTATATCTTAGGTTGTATCTGTTTCTAAGCCCATTGGTTATACCTACAGCCCACCTATGTCTCATGCTTGGGGATTTTCTCTGGCCCCTGCAATTCACTTTGCCTACACATGAAGCAGGCCAAAAGTTCCAGGGAATTAACCTCCTTCACCCTAGAGTGGCTCTTAACCAATTATTTGAAAATTTATGGATAAGGTTGATACAAAAAATCTTCTTGGGTGGGCTAACTGTAAGGTGTGTGTTCTGTACTGTGAGGATGTATAGATTGGGAAGTTTTATGAAGGCAGCACAGATGGATAGAAGTGTCATCTTCTCTGAGTCTTGGAGAAATAAACGGGCTACTTTAAGAGGTTTTAAACCATGCTAAGCTGGAATGGAGATAGGCTTCCTACCCAAAGCAAGCACCTTGACAACAGAAGCACGAGCACAGAAAGGAGGTCAGGTGACCCAGCTCTGGAGGCAGAGGGCCTGACTGTCATTTACTCGCTGTGTGACCCTGGATATGTTAATCTCCTTGAGCCTTACTTTATTTATCTCTAAAATGTTCTTACTTTCTAAAAAAGTTGTGAAGATTAGATGTGTTATTATGTGTAAAGCACTTAGAACAGTCTGTGGGAGCCCAGCTGGTGTAGCTCAGTGGTTGAACATCGACCCAGAAACCAAGAGGGCACTGGTTCAGTTCCCGATCAGGTCAGCTCACATGCCCAGGTTGCGGGCTCCATCCCCTGTGGGGGGCATGCAGGAGGCAGCCTATTGATGATGTTCCTCTCTCATCAATGTTTCTAGCTTTCTCTATCCCTCTCCCTTCCTCTCTCTCTAAAAAAATCAATTAACTATTTTAAAAAGAACAATCTGTGGGAATATCTGAGTACTTAATA
This sequence comes from Murina feae, assembly GCA_004026665.1. Classification (NCBI taxonomy): domain Eukaryota; kingdom Metazoa; phylum Chordata; class Mammalia; order Chiroptera; family Vespertilionidae; genus Murina; species Murina feae. Next base: position 7,238 of record PVJC01015353.1, read on the forward strand.
AATTTAAAAGTATTTTTATTATGAAAGTAGTTTTTTCCTCTACTCCACTTAACAGTTTGCTAAACTTTTATTTTAAGGGATAGAAAAGTGCATGGGATAGCAGATAAGTGCCTAAAACCTTCACAGTGGCTATAAATAGTCGGGGTCCTTCCTCTAAGTGTTTGGTGACAACTGGGAAACTTTGTCAATCCTATATAATAAAACCCTAATATGAAAATTGACTGGTTGCTATGACATGCAATGACTACCAGGGGGCAGATGCTTAACACAGGAGCTGCACCTTGGTGGTCATCTCGCTCCCACCGGGAGAGTGCTGCTCAGCCAGAAGCCAGGCTCAGGATTGGCAAGCACAGCAGTGATGGTGGAAGCATCCCTTGCCTCTGCAGCAGCACTAAGGACCCCTGGGGGCTGTCTGACTGCCGGGAGTAGGCCTAAGCCTACGGGTGGACATCCCCCAAGGGGCCCAGGACAGTGAGAAGATACAGGCCACGCTGAGGGACCCTCCCCTCCCCAGTGCATGAATGTTGTATAAATATATTTTCTTCAAACTCATTATAGCCTCCTTAGGTTACCTTAAAGCTGCTTTTGTGGTTGCAGTTACCATATATAGTTTGTCAACTCTTAATCTATAATTCTTGCCCTTCCTGAACTTCTGACTGTATCTAAATGCTTACTAGGTATCTCCTGACATCCCTAACTCAACAGATCCAAAGCTGAACTCATTATCACACTTTCAGAACTGGACTTTTCCTCTTAGTTGCTCAATCTCAGATGTGAGGTAAGGGCCTAGGTTGATTCAGTGGATTAATTGACTGGGCTAGTTGGTACTTATTGCCTCATAAGTTCATTACAGATTGGTAAGGATGACTTTGCAAAATAGAGAAGAGCCCCTCTTCAGTCAAGGACAACTGAAAGGCCATCCTTCCCACTTGGAATATTCATTAAGCTAGTTCAAAGGCTCCCTACTTTAAATTATGATGTCACCATCTGCCTCACCACCAAAAGCCAGGAACCTGAGGCTCATCTTAGATTTTCTCTTTTCTCTCACCTTCCTCATTATGCTCAGCCTTACTTTTATAATAAATCACTTTGTTTTTGTGCTTTTAACTATTTTAGAAAAAGTATTCAAATACAGGTTGAGTTTCTCTTTCCCTGCTTTCACTACCCAGCTCACGTGTTCATTTCTCACTTGGCATGTTTCAGCTGCTTCCAAGACAATCTTCCACCCTTCGGCTTTGGCTCAAGTCCCTTTTCACACATGGTTGCCTGTGACCTACTTGGAATGCAAATCTGACCAAGTTTATAGTGCTGATCAACCGCCTTAAATGGTTCCTCATGGCCTAGAGTGTAAGTCAAAGGCCCTAGGTGGCCCTGACTGGTTTGGCTCAGTGGATAGAGCATTGGCCTGTGGACTCAAGGGTCCCAGGTTCGATTCCAGTCAAAGGCATGTACCTTGGTTGTGAGCGCATCCCCGGTGGGGGTGTGCAGAAGGCAGCTGATCGATGTTTCTCTCTCATAGATGTTTCTAACTCTCTATCCCTCTCCCTTCCTCTCTGTAAAAAGTCAATAAAATACATTAAAAAAAAGAAAGGCCCTATGTGATCCCGCCCTTACCACTCCAGCTTCCTTTGCAGCCTGTTGACTTCCTGTTTCAGTAATGCTAAACTATTTTATGTGTTTTCACTTTCAGGTTGTACTCCTTAATGACTTCATAATTTTGTTTGTACCTAATTATTTCTCTGTAACTCTTACTCATTCTTCAAGGATAATCTTGGGATAGCATCTCTGTAGGAAGCCTTCCCTAACGTATCAGGTTGAGTGAAGTGAGAGCTTCCTGGACCCCCAAGGATCTCGGTACACACCTCATACAGTTATTTACTGCACTTTCTCACACCAGCTAGGATGAAAACATATCAAAGTCAGAGATTTGCCTCATATTCTAGCACTATACTTGAATCATCCACAATAAATGTCTACTGAGTAAGGCTGAAGAAAATGTATACTGTAGATGTTTAAGCTGAGGTGAATCAGAGGTTCTCAGCACAAGTTGTACATAGGAAACTAGTGTCCTGGTGCATGAAATTCGTGCATGGGAGCGGGGAGTGTCCCTTCAGCCCTGCCTGCACCCTCCCCAATCTGGGACCCTTCAGGGGATGTCCGACTGCTGGTTTAGGTCTGATCTCAGATCAGGCCTAAACCAGTGGTCAGACAGTTCATCCCTCTTGAAATCTAGGACTGCTGGCTCCTAATTGCTCACCTGCCTGCCTGTCTGATTGCCCCTAACCACTCTGCCTGCTGGCCTGATTACCCCCAACTCACCCTCTTCCAGTCTGATCACCCCTAACAGCCCCTGCTGCTGGCCTGCTCACCCTCAACTACCCCCCCACTGCTGGCCTGATTGCCCCCAACTGCATCCCCCTGCTGGCCTGCTTGCCCCTAACCACCTCTGCCTTTGCCCCACCACCATGACTTTATCTGGAAGGATGTCCAGAAGGTCTCCAGGAAGGTCTCTTGGTCTAATTAGCATATTACCCTTTTATTAGTATAGATACCTAAGAATCTTTAAAAAATACAGATGCCAATGGCCCATCCCAGTCTATGTTGTTATTGTTTTTTTAATTTTAAAGTATAATTTGCATACACTATTAGATGTTTCAGGTGTACAACATTTGTGATTTGACATTTATATACCTTACAATATGATCACCACACTAAATCTAGTATTCATGTCACCATTCAAAGCTATTGCAATATTATTGACTATATTTCCCTTCAACCTTTTTCACCTATTCCCCCAAACCCACCCTCTCTGGAAACCATTAGTTTGTTCTCTGTTTCTAGAAATATTTTATGTTTTATTTTTGTTCATTATTTTGTAATTCAGTGATTTTATTTCTTCATTTTTATTGAATTTATTCAGATGACATTGGTTAACAAAATTATACAGGTTTCAGGTGTACAACTCTTTTACACTAAACAGGCCAAAACATCGAGTTGCCTGGGTGATTTATCTATAAAAGATCCAGTTCACAGCATCTTTTTTGACTTTTCATTTTTTAAATTTATTATTTTTTATTGAATTTATTGGGATAATATTGGTTAATAAAATTATATAGGTTTAGGTTTCTATAACACATCATCTGTATGTGGTATTGTGTGTTCACCATGCCACGTCAAGTCTCCTTCCTTTTCCATTTATCCTTTCTTTCTCCTTGTCTACCTCCCCCCACCCAGCCCCTTTCCCTCTGGTAATTACCATACTGTTGTCTGTATTTCCTAGTCAAGACAGGATGTCTGCTTTCACCACTCTTATTAAGCATAGCACTGGAAGTCCTAGCCATAGCAATCAGACAAGAAGAAAGAATGAAAGGCAACCACAGTGGAAAGGAAGAAATAAAACTGTCATTATTTGCAGATGACACAATGCTATATGTAGAGAGAGAACTCTAAGGAGTCCCCTCAAAAAACTACTAGAACTGATAAATTCATAATGTACAGGATACAAAATATATATATAGAAATAGGTTGCATTTTTATACAGCAAAAATACACGATCAGAAACTAAGAAAATAATCCAATTTACAATTGTATAAGAAAAAATAAAAAATACCTTGTAATAAATTTAACCAAGGATATAAAAGACCTGTACTTGGAAAATTATAAGAAAGAAAATGAAGAAAATACAAATAGAAGGAAGTATCATGTTAATGGACATCATTAAAATGTCCATACTATCCAAGCAATCTGTAGATTCAATGCAATTCCTATCAAGATAACAATGATGTATTTGAACTAGAAAAAATACTTGAAAAATTTGTAAGGAGCCACAAAAGACCTCACATGGCCACAGCAATCTTGAAAAAGAACGAAGTTGGAGGAATCACGCTACTTGATATCAAACTATATACTGCCAGGCCATAGTAATCAAAACAGCAGGGTACTGACATAAAAAGACATACAGATCAATGTAAAGTAATATTTAACAACATAGGAAGAACATATAATGGGGTAAAAATAGTTTATTCAATAAATGATGTTGAAAATTGGACAGATATGTGCAAAAAAAATAAAATTATACTACCTTCTTACACCATATACACTAATGAACTTAAAATAGATTAAAGACTTAATGTAAGACTCAAAACCATAAAAATTCTAGAAAAAAAATTGGTAGTAAAAGCTCAGACATTTCTTGTAGCAATATTTTTTTCCTGATATGTCTCCTCAGTCAAGGAAAGATAAACAAACAGAACTACATCAAATTAAAAAGTTTTTGCACAACAAAATAACCATCAACAAAATGAAAAGACAACCCACTGAGTGGGAGAACATATTCACCCATGATACATCTAGAGGTTAGATTTATAAAGAACTTATACAACACCAAAGAAAAACCAAATAATCCAATTTAAAAATGAATAGATTTTTCTCCAAAGAGAACATACAGATGGACAGTAGATATATGAAAAGATGCTAAAACCACAATGAGATATCACCTCTTACTTGTTTATCATCAATGGCTATCATCAATAAACCACAATGAGATATCACCTCTTACTTGTCTATCATCAATGGCTATCATCAATAAATCAACAAACAAGTGCTGGAGAAAAGGTAACACTTGTGCACTGTTGGTAGGAATGCAGACTGGTGCAGCACTGTGGAAAACAGTATGGCGTTTCCTTTAAAAATCAAAAATGTAACTGCCTATGACCCAGCAACTTCACTTCTGGAATATAACCAAAGAAAACCAAAACAGTAATTCGAATGAATATTTGCACTATTATGTTCATTGCAGCATTATTTATAACTAGGGGCCCAGTGCACAAAATTTGTGCATGGGGGGGGGGGGGCAATCATCACACATGGCCCCGCAGGTGCCCCACTACTGACCGGACACACACGGCATGAAGTGCCCACCCCTAACCCTGGGCCAGGGGCGGAAGTTTCATGCTGGGCAGCTGATGAGCGCACATGGCTGGGCAGCACTGGACACAGCTGGGGTGAGGGGACTGGGCACTGCCATCTTGTGGCTATAGGCACAGCCATTTTGTCTCAGAGTGATGGTTAATTTGCATATTACTTTTTTATTAGATAGGTTAGCTAAGATTTGGGAACAGCCCAAGTGCCCATCAGTAGATAAGTGAATAAAAAAGCTGTGGTACATTTACACAATGGAATACAACTTGGCCTATAAGAAGAAGGAAATTTTACTTTTTTGCAACAGTATGGATGAACCTGAAGAGTATTATACTAAGTGAAATAAGCCATTCATAGAAAGACAAATAACATTGATTTCACTTAAATGTGAAATCTGATGAACAAAACAAACACATAAAGTGGAAACAGACTTAAAGATACAAAAAACAGATTGATAACTGTCAGAGGGGAGGGGTTTGGTGAAAAAAGTAAAGGGATTAAGCAAAAACAAAACCCCACACCCCATTCCTTTAAATCAGGTCAGAAAGGGGAGCCTGGGTATATGGTCATTTAAAACTCAAGTGACCATGTGCAGGTGAGGCTGGGAAACAATTGGTTAGATGATCAATGGGCAGGAATTTCGTAAGTTGTACCCTAGAGACAGATGGAAGTACCGATGTGTAAGGCAGCTTTCATTCATGAAATTCTGTGTGATGATTGCTGGGATTATGCTTATTATTGATTAATTTCCCAGATGCCCTCCACATATTTTAAAGAATGTTTTGTATGCAGATAACTTAGTTGACCATCCAGGAGCCAGACTGTGAGTCATTCCATAACACTAATGTTCTTGAAAGATTACCCACCACAAATACACATGTATTTGTTTTAAAGGTGTAAGAAAATGTAGCAAGAGGAGGAAAGGAAAGTGTGGGTTTTAGATGCGTTATACATCCATGCCATGATGTTAGGGGAAGAGTTTCAAATCTAAGTACTTTCTGGTTCTCTTGAAATGCCACATTTGTAATATTCAATCCTATTCATGTCACCTTCTTATTTATGGTGGTGATGATGAGCAGATTTTCTCTCTTTCATATTATCAGTGTCTATGCAGTGTCATATGTTCATTTTAGAGGCTTTTATAGTTACCAGGACTTGGAATTAATTCTATATGAAATAAGAAAGTCAGTTTGAGATATTAGTATTTGTGGGAGAACTAAGTGACTCAGTTTATAATTTTCCCATGATGAATGCTTTCTAAGAAAAGGAATATGTTTTGAATATGAACATAAACCAGTAAAAAAAAAAAAAAGAAAGAAAGAAAGGAAAGGGAAGGAACTCCTTTTAAAATAATCACTTAAGTGTTCTGAGAAAATACTCCGGAGACTTACAATCTCAAAACTAACTCTCAATATTCAAACTCTCAATCTGTTTGATTAAAAAAGTTTATTGAGCTGTAAAATAAATACATTTCCATTAAATATTAAATAAATTATTTACAACCTGAAAAAATACTTTTTCTCTCCATGCATCTTTATATACAGATATAAGACTTGCATAAAAAGTGACAATTGAAAGTTTAAAACCATTAGAACAAGAACGTGCTGTTTTCTTGTGATCCCACTGAAAAGAGGAACCAATTCATCACTCCTGGTTGCGACTTGGCAGTGACTCCAATCCCTGTTCAAAAATGAAATAAAGTGTTAGAAAGAAACTCAGTTCCAACACAGCTTTAAGAATCTGTCACAGAATCAGAACTTGTCAGCTTTTATTTCTAGGATGTCTTATGAAGAATGCTACAAGCGTTTCAGAGCCTGACTGTCACTCTGATTTGAATCCCTCTTTCACACCTCCTTTGGTTACATGCCTCCTCAGGTAGAAGGCTGCATGTGCTTAAACCTGTTCCATCAAATTCTGCTTAATAAGAGGCAACAGCAGTAACCAAATGTATGCAGTGGACATAGTTAAAAACAAAGGTTAAGTGGCTCAGTGTATTTATGTTATACAGTTCATTTAAGATAATTAGTAGCAAGAGCATAATAATAGTAGCTACCAGTTAATAGGCAGCCACTAATCTGCCAGCACAGCGTATTCCTTTACCTAAAATCATCTGGGACCTGCTTGGGAGGGAAGGAGGATGAAGGAGGAATAAATAGTGATGGAAGGAGACATGACTTGGGGTGGTAAATTTGCAATACAATATACAGATGATGCATTATATAGAATTGTACAACTGAAACCTATACAATTTTATTAACCAACGTCGCCCTTCATAAATTCAATAAAAATAATAAAAAATATAAAAAAGAAATCTCAGTTGCACTTAGCATCTGCACATTAAGCCCATACATTAATACGTTTTTATACAATCAGTACCTGAGTATAGCATTGGCATGGATAATTATACATTTCCTGGGTTTACTGAGTTAGTTATGTAATAGGCTTGCAACATACCAACGTTAAATGTGGTATTTTCCCAAGCAAGCATCTAGAGTGTTAATTTAAAATGGAAATGCTGATTTAGTCAATTTGGAATTTGGCTTAAGAATATGTATATTTAATAAGCATCTCTAGTCATTCTTAAACTCATCAAAGGGAAAAATACGTAATCTATGATTTTAAGGATGGGACATCTTTTCTAAATGTCTGAGGAAACAGACTTCCTTTTTCTGACTGATTTTAAGTGTGTCCTTGAGCTCCTTGCCTCCTTCTTCCTCTAGAAGTTTGCTTCATTAGTGTTCACTTTGTTATCTATCAAATATCCCTCTCCATACTTTCTTACCTTCTCCCTACCAACATGCTCAGCTCATCTTCTTTACAAAAGTATAAAAAAATAAAAACTGCAATATATACTCTAACCAAGCTCTCTCAAATTTGCACCCCTTTCACCCTTCCTACTCTGTTCCTTTAAAAGGATATTCAACTTACTGTCTCCACCTCACATTTGTAATGCAAGCACTCTGACTTTAGCTCTCCATCATGTGAGCTCAACCTGTCATTTCGACCTGCTCTCCCCCAACACACATTTGAACTAGGCTATTTGTCACAAGTTTCCAAATGACCTAGTACATCTCACAGCATTAATCTCCCTCTCCTTTCATAATTGCTTGTCCCAATCTCATTAGTCCTTTAAGGCTTACTCCAATGCCACCCGCTATATCCATCCTCACCTGCACTGTAAATGCATTCTACTGGATTCCTTCTACCCCATTCATTGGAAACTCCTCATATCCCATTGGCTTTTTTCATTTTTAAAAAATTAATTTATTGGGGTGACATTGGTTAAGAAGATTATATAGGTTCTAAGTGTACAATTCTATGATACATCATCTGTATATTGCATTGCGTGCCCACCACCCACAGTCAAGGCTTCTGTCACCATATAATTGACCTCCTTTACTTTTTACTACCCCCTCCACCTTCCCACTGGAAACCACCGTGCCATTGTGTGCGTCTATAAGTTCTTATTTTTCTCATTTTACTGTTTTCAGTTTTACATCCCACATAAGTGAAATCATATGGTTCTTGGCTTTGTCTGTCTTACTTAGCTAGCTCAGTATGATATTCTCAGGATCCAAAGAAGATGTGGTCTATATATACAATGGAATGCTACTCAGCCATAAGAAAAGATGAAATATGGTCCTTGTAACAAACTGGTTCCTTTCTCATAACACACATTTTACTTCACCTAGTATTCTGGTTCCTTACCCAATTTTCTATCCACTAAACACTAAGTTTGTTGAGAAGAGCATCTATGTTTCCCTCATGTTTATATCCCTTATAATATTAAGGACTGAACCCTTTCTCAATATTGAACTCTACCTCATGTTCAAAGAATAACACTTTAGTGTGGCCAGTGTTCATGGTGTATCCATAATTAAGAACACTTACTTTCCTCATTTTTCTTAATAGATGCTATATTTTTTCAAAGTTACAGTATGTGATCTACTGATATCTTTTAAAATACAAACCTGTAATATTATCTTCATTTATGCTACGATGTGTGCATTTCCATTTTCTTGTCGAAGTTTCGTTTGTTCTTCAGCTTCTCCTTCATATTCCCTGAAGTATCGTTTTCGAAGCCTTCAGAGAACAAAATATTCTACTGTCATTGAAGTTTTATCTATCAGATATTAACTGGGGTTTTCATGAGTACAGGAAATTCCTTTTTGTGTATCCTTTATAGAACATTATACATTATACCATACACCAAACAAAACCAACATGATAAAGTTTTTTTTCATGTTTTCCAAAGGATTATTAAATATTTCAACTTGAATAATTACAGGTTTAAATAATTACTTCAAAACATCTTTAATTAGCAACTTTTTTTTCTTTCTCTCCTATGCCAAATAATAATGGTTTGTCTGAGGGTATCTTTCCGAAACACATCTTCATATCTAGCTTGAGGTACTAGCAGATCAAAATCATTTCTAGGGTGTGCACAACAAATTTAAACCACAGATCAAACTTTATGTGCACCGTAAAACAGTGTTCTTTTTTTTATGTGCCATTTTATCATTATCTGATACACAATTAAAATAATAGTAAACAATGGCGGAGATAACCCCTTGTTTCCTGAATGGCAAGAGTAGTGGATCATGTACACAATCCAGTTGTTAAAGTAATTTACCAAGACCTAAAATTAGAATAATGAGTCTACTGCTTTTCCCAAGCTCTGGTAGCACATGAGTCATCATGGAGCCATTCACACCCTCCCCCAGCTTCCTTAATTCATTGACTTCTGTTTGACAGACAATGCCATTTTGACATAACCACCAGCTTGCCTACAAGCTGGAACAGTCTAGTTCTAGCATTCATTGGTCATGAAGTGAAGTATGTGATCTGTTACTGTGAGCACAGAGAAGATATTGCAGGAGTGAAACAAGTAATAGAATTGTCCTTGCTTCCTACGCCATGCCATAATTCCATATGGAGGAAATCTTGTGTGTTTTTAATAATTGAGTTCCCATATTACATTGGACCATAACAAAATAGGCATAAGCTCTATGCAAATTAGGATCATGCTATAAAATTCCTAATTCAGAATTTTGCATTCTAATAAAAGCAAAGACATATCTTTTCTGGGCTTCTGTTTTGAAGCGCTCTGTGATTTTTAGAATCAAAGCAATATCTCTGACAACCTACTTTGAACCAGGCCTTAGATTCTGGGAGGCTTGCTTAAGCTTAAGATACACTCTGAAATTTGAAAGTAGTCATGAGTAGAAATACAACATGAAACAAACCATCAATTTTCAAGTTAAAAAAAATGTCTAGATTTTGTGGAAAAAGCCTTTACATATTAAATTTCTATGGTGGTCAAAGTAACATAAATTTGGGCCATATTCTATGATCTTTGTCAATGGAGTATAAAGATATGACTAAAGATCACATGCCACAAATAGATAATTTCTTTAAAATATGATAGTATGTTATAATGAAAACATTGACATTAAGCTGGCCTGATTTTATGAGAAATGTTTAAGTTATGCCATACTTACTGGATTACAATAACAGCAGCAACAACAGCGATGGTCACAACGGAGACAAAGGCAGTTATGACCGCTAACATAATTTTTGATAAGTCACCACCAACCAAGCTCTGAGTCTTCATGGACTTTTCCCCACACCGTTCACCAAAGTAATCCTGATGACATCTGTAAACAATCCACGTTTCAAAATTACCATCTCTAAAAACATTCTATATACTTTAGGCTTACATTCCAGGTGATAGCCATTTAATTCTAATATTTAAAAAATAAGGCATGCCTTATATTTGTATTTCAAATTCTAAGACATACAGTGCATTCGAGGCAAAGGTCTGTTCGTAAAAGAACAAGTTGAGATGAGTTTGGGTGTTATTCTGGGAAGACACACCTTTTAATTCTTTGTGCTCCTTTTATGACCAGCTGATGAGTTCAGTGATTTGTTATGCAGCTAGTACATTCCACTATTGTTTCATGTACCAGCAGCTTTGGGGAGGAAAGAGGATAGAACAACATTGTGTGAAAAGTATCTTTAAGTCATTTTTTACAAAGAGGTTTTGTGAAACTATGTTGTAAAATGATGGTTTGTACCAGGGGTCTGTCAACTACAGCCCATGGGTCAAATCTGGCCATTTGTCAGGGTTTTTAACGTGTACAAGCCAAAAATGTTTTTTACGTTTTACTTGATTTTTAGAGTGAGGAATGGAGAAAGAAAAAGAGAGAGAGAAACATCAATGTGAAAGAGAAACTTTGCTTAGCCACCTTCTGCATGCCCCCAACCAGGGATCTAGACTGCAACCAGGGCATGTACCCGACCCAGAATCTAACTGTTGACCTTCCAGTGCACAGGAGGATGCCCAACCAACAGAGCCACCCCGCTCAGGTCTACCCAGTTACTTTTTAATTTGTTGTGTAAGTACATACATAATCTTGAGCCAGGAAGTCTAAAACATTTACTGTCTGGTTCTTTAAGAAAAGGTTTGCAGACTCTTGGTTTATACATTGGAAATATGAAAATGATTTTCTACAGCTGGAAGTTTCAGACATGGTGTTAGAAATACAGAATTCTACATAATTTAGGAAAACTTACTTGCATGTTACTGCTTTCAGATGCTCTATATATTTGCATTCTCCATGAATGCAGAAATTTTGAAATTTTGTATCACATGGATTTTTCTTTTTGTTTTTTCGATTTTTTCGATTTTTCTGTCCCTTTTTCTTTCTTTTGGGTTTATCTGTAGTATTTTCACTTTCTGTTTTGTTCTCCTTGGGTTTAATTACCTGTTCAACTAAAAAAAAAAGATTTATTGACAAGAGTTTCTTCATTTTGAATATCATTTTCGAGACATGATAGGAAGAAATCCTAATAGTGAGAGCTTATGGGAATAACCACCATATTTGTCTCATTATTTAACACAATTCATACATAATAATACATGTGAAGGGAAAAGAAAATACATGTGTTGTGTGGCACTTATAAACTGAACTCTTTTGTTATTTATTCATTTAGAAACATATTTTGATTTTATTTGTATCATTATTATCATTATTGATGATATGGGTTACCTGTCCAAGAAAACTCATAAAATATTTTAAACAGTTTTCAAATTTCTAGTAAGTACCAAGTTCTTGGTACTGGACATTAATTAAATTAAACTCAAATAACAGTAGAACGTATTGTTACCCAGGAGGTACAGAGGCGGCCGCCGAAGCTGAGTGAAGATAAGTAACTGGTCCTGGGACACTCGGCTTGCAAATGGCAGTGCCAGGACTTTAAAGCCTGTCATTTGCCCACTTCATGTTTTCTCTTGGAAAAGGTCAATGTCATTTAATGTTATAAAGTGGGACATGGGCATATTTGTGGCTTTTATGTATCCATATGCGTCTAGTGCTCACTAGCATAACTGGGAATTACTGTGCATTTGCCTGAGGGTGGGAAAACCTGAAACTTATACATTAGAGATCATCAGTTTTCTCCAACTCCCAGATTACAATGGACTATAATTAATCAATATCTTCCAGGGGGTTCATTTCTGTGGTCAATCAATTTGAAAAAATAAGAGTCCAGATATATTTGTTCTTGATGCTTCAGAGACTCATCTTAACTCCCAGATCCACAGAAATGTTTTTTTCATTGCCATCGCTATGCAGGGTATAGTTTGCCTACAGGCTAAATATAGAAAGGAAATATTTTCATATTTCCAATGTAAAATATATAATGTTAGAGCTGCGCGTTTTGTCGTACTAATCCCTGAATAGACTTATCTGAGCAAGTATTGAGCAAAGCGCAATGACAAGAGGCAGTGACCATTCTGTCAATGTCATAATCCCATTAGTCATAATGGTCCTACAGTATCCACTAAACAGAGAACATTAGAAACATAGGGAAGGGTATCAAGATAGAACCTTGTGATTAAAGAAACAACAAATAAATATTATAAATATTTCAGCAGGTTATTACAACATTAAGAATAGTCAAATTTGGAGCTATGTTTAATAGGTTGCTATTCAATTTTTACACTGAAACTTTCCTCTGATATTAAAAAAGTGCCACAAGTTAGAATAAGTCCTCTTCTAGGTACATTATAAATGGCTATTATTGCCTTTTACCAGACATATTACAAAGTTTAGACAGAGGCAAATAGTTGCTACTCTGAATAACCCCTTAGATTTAATAGCCTTTCAAATGAGTTAAATCAACATTTTCACTTTTATCACACAATGTATTGCAATTTTACCCACTAGCCATTTTCACCACTAACAATTTATTCGACCTTTTGAAATGTTAACAACTGAAAACATCTTTAAGAGAACAGTTTCCAGAATCTTAATGGTCTAATATAATTTCTCCAAAAATAAGAATTATAAATGGATCTTTTCCCACCATACATCCAAGAACAAGTTCCAAAGCAAGGGAGAAAAGTGGAGTGCTCACTAAAGCTTTTCCCACCTGTCACGTAAGCAGGTCACTGTCCCTATGGTGTCACTGTCCTCTCTCACCAGTTCTGGGAGCCAGGCAGAGAGGGAGAAGTCCAGGAAACTAATGTTAGTAAAGAAGGGCCTCATGTCCTGCCTTCACAGTGGATGATACTGGGATATTTAGATCTGATTTACTGATGACCTTGTCTGCCTTCGAACTCTGAAGTAATATGAGGGTAATGAACAATCTTTACCTCCTATGTACATACTCTCATTTTAAGTAAATGTTCTTTTTTAAAGCTAATGACAAAAAGAAGAAAACTATGACTCACTATTACTGAGCAGACAAATGGGATTTGAAGTTGAATTGTGATTTTAGTGATGTGAAATCCATGTCTATCTGTTCCTTAATATTTCCAGAAGATGTTATAATTACATATTATAATTACCTATTTGACACCTAGTGCTTAAGGCTAAAGTCCAACTGCTCCTTTTTCTCTCTTCCCTTGTGCTAGAATGTACTTCTTTAGGGAAGAGTGGTGGTGGGAGAGGGAGCAGAAGCTGAGATACAGTGTGGCAGGTGTCTGTGTCTGTCTCTCAGAATAGGGTGTGTGAGGCACAGTGGGAAAGAAAGAGCATAGTATCTGGAATCAGACAGATCGGAGTTCTCATTCTGGCTCATCTGCTTGCTGGCTAATGGAACCTTGAGCAGAACACTGAACCGTTTCAAGCTTCAATAAGCACATCTGTGAAATGACATTTCCTATTCATAGACTTGTGAAGGTTAGACTTAATAGACATAAAACATTAGAGATCTTTGATATAAGAGGTGCCCTCATCTAGCTCTTTCCATCTCAGTTTGTGGGCTTACCTAGCAGGCTATACAGCAGCCATGCATACCATAAAGCCACTGGAAGATTCAGGGAGCGGCTTTTCTTTGGAATGAGCTTTGCTTGTGCAAACACACACTGCATAGAATACATTTTCGCCTTATCCTCTACTCACCTCTGACTGAATCATCTACGATATAGCCAGATATTTGCCTCTCGATATCATAGTCTTCCTCATAGTCATAGTCGCTGCCCGAGGACAGTTCACTATCAGAAGGCACCTCACTCACAAGGGAAATCTCACTTCTTGAGGTGACTTCAAATTCCTCAGCATTGTGGTCCCCAGAAAAGGGTTCCCCTTTTCCAGAGTAAGTGTCATTGCCGTGGGCTGTGGGAGAGAGAACAAGGGAAGAAAAGGTAAAGCAGAGTGCCTTTCTCGCCAGTCAGCTGCGTTCAGGAGAAATGTTTATCTTCTGATATCAAAGTGGTTATTGCATATGCGCTATTGCGATTGCGTCACTCATGAAAGCAACTCCACGTTTTGCCAACGAGCAAACTCAGCTGTTCCAATTACAGAGCTTCTTTCACCCAGGTTTTCTTTTCCACGGAGAGTCTACATAAATTTCCACATCAAAAAAAAAAATACTGCCAAGTAGGCAAATTAATCTCACATACATAATTACTTAAGAGTTATTGTCTAAATATTCCCAACTCTTCACATACCAAATGCATTGGTTGCTAGAATGCCACCTGCCCCCTTCTACCTAGAACCCTAGGCAGGTTCTGGATACAAGTCTCAGATTTCCTTAACGCGCGCTCACTTTTTCAAAAGCCAATGTACATAAAATGTAAAAAGTAATATAAAAGGTAGTTAATAATTCTACTGATTCTTAGTGTCAGTTCATTATTGTTGTTCTTAATTGAGGGGGAAAAAAACACACTGGGAACTGTATCCTGTAGACCTCAAGAAAGCACTGTTGCTTTGAACTTCAACCTGGGACTCTACGAGGTCCTCTAAGAAAGTGAAAACCAAGCCTCTAGACAGAATTTAGAGGAGACGCCTGGGACCAGGGCTGAGAACTCTGAGATCTGCAGAGATCACGTCCCCTCTCTGGATGGACTTCGCCTGGTCTCTCTCGAAAGCGGAGGCTGTGGATCACAGGGTCGCTCAGGTCTCCTCCGGCTGAGCTTACAGTACTGGACGGGCTTCTCCAGCGCCCGCTTCCTGGCCCGGGACGGCGGGACACCTGCCTGCTTTTCTCTTCCTCCCAGCGAGCTACCCCAGGGAGGAAGCTACAGCGAGTACCTCCCGCGGGAGAGTTGGGAGCCCACAGGGCAGTCGGTCAGAGGAGCTGCCGCAAAACTCCGGAGGCGACCGCTTTGGCGGGCAGAGGGAGCAGGCGGGGCGGCCGAGAGCCGGGGTGTCCTCACCTGAGCCCAGGATCAGCAGCCACAGCACCACGGGCGCCCGCGGCGGCAGCGCGGCTCTCATTGGTCCCGCGGCGCGGCGGCGTCCGGTCTCTGGGGCAACCGGGCCGGGAGCTGCGGCTGGAGGAGGCGGCGGCGGCAGAGCAGGGGGAGCGGGGCGTGAGCGGCCGTGCTCGCCGGCCCGGCCGGGCTCGGGGCGCCGCACGCAGCGCGGGGAGCTCGCCTCGGCTTCTCCGCGCTCCGACTCGGGTGCTGGCGCGAGGGGTGCGGACTCAGCCGAGGCGCGGGCTCACCTGCGGCTTTATAGGGCGGGCGGGGACTCCGGCATCGCCCGTGCCGTGACGTCAAGGCCCCGCCGTGGGTGGAGGCGGCCGCCGCCCCAGAAGAGGTTACTACCCCAAAACCACACACGGATGGAGGCACCCCGCCTACCTCGAGCATAGAAAGCCGCTGGGAGGAAGTGGAACGTAAACCCCTGGCCGCAAACAGAAAGAACATCAGATTCAGATTTGAGGCCGGGAGTGGAGGCTGTGACCTAGTATCTCACCGAGTCCCAATTCTTCAAACTCTCTGCAAAACCTCCGTGTATACTTGGTCGGCTTTAGTATTGCAACAGATATGGATTCATTGGAACAGACGATGTTAGAGTAGTTTAAGACCCAGGGACTTAAGGACAACGTCTTTAACAAGGATAAATGAAATTCATAAATGACCAGAGAGCGCGCACCTCCTTAGATCTCAACCAAGGGCCCTTTCCCACCCACCACAAGGAGGTGACCACAATTTCAAACCACCTCCATTCCCATTTCTTCTTTATTTAAAAAATATTTTTTATTGATTTTTTTGCAGAGAGGAAGAGTAAGGGATAGAGAGTTAGAAACATCCATGAGAGAGAAACATTGATCAGCTGCCTCCTGCATACCCTCAACTGGGGATGTGCCTGCAACCAAGGTACATGCCCTTGACCAGAATCGAACCTGGGACCCTTGAGTCCACAGGCCGACGCTCTATCCAGTGAGCCAAACCAGCTAGGACTCCCTTCCCATTTCTGTAGGTAGCCCAGGGTGCTCATCAAAATTGATATGAACCATTTATTACCGACAAACTATACACTTGAACTATTAAACCGTCTCAGCAACCTTGATGGGTAAGTATTATCTCCCTACTTTACAAAGAGGACAAATGCCAGCTTTTCAAAGCAAGGAGGACTTTACGCAGCAGGCCATGGCAGAAACCAGACACATTTAAATCTGACTCTAAAATCTTTCTACTCTGATAAAGGAATTTAGACTAAACTGATCTTTAAAAAGAGAGTTTCTGGAGAGAACAACACTTAGCACAAAGGAATCATCTCTGTTGGTAGCATATTGGCATGTGGATGAAGGGTGGTGCCCAAGACTATACCCAGAGCTGCTGTATTTGACTAACTGTGATGTAGAAACAATCCCAGAACTGGATTTTTCTTGACCTGAGAGGAAAAAGCACTGTTCTAAGTGTTTCCATGTCCTGAAGATGCATATCACTTCCCCAATCCTTCCAGTAAAGCAGGGTTTCTAGCAATGTGGTCACAGAGCATGTGTCCTAATTCTGAGAAACTTTGAAAATGCTACTTTTTAATGGCATATTATGTACAGTAGCCTAAATAATACATTTAGCAGAATATGGTCATGACTCATGCCTTCTCTCATAGTCAACATTTATTGAGAGCATATTTTGTGAAATCCACTTGTTTTTTATGCAGGGGGAGGGGGAAGGCAGTACAGAGGAAGATTAAATGATGACCAGCTCCCTGCTGTCCAGGAGTTCAGAGTGCTGTGGGCCAGATAGAAGAGTAATCCTGTTGTATCAGATGATAAGAGTTCAGAATGCAATGGAAAGCAAGGATGCCGTTCAATGTTGCCTATGTGTGTCATAGGAAGCTTTGTAGAAAGATGGAGAGTAGACTCAATAGTTTTCCCAGCAGAAAATTTAAATGGAAGGAATATCTGGTGACAAGGTGTGACTGAGATTTAAAAATAAGACTAGAAAGATGGCACCACCCATTCGAGGGTAAAGCAGGGGCCTGCATTGTCATCCTTTATGGCAGATGAGATTCAGAGCCTGCCCACAAATTTCAAAAGATGGTGGAGATTTTGTTTAGACTTCAGGCCATGAGCCTACACTTTTGTATCTTTCTGCTCTCCTAGATGTCCATTTCTTTTAAACCTGTTCTTCCCCCTTTCTTGTGTTTTCTTCTAATGGAGGTCAAAGCAAGTTGTGCATGTCTGTCATCAGAAATGTTTTACTTTGAAGTGAAAGTTGGCTCTTCATATTGCAATTGGAAATTTAGAGGCTGATAATTTACATTTGTATGGAATATAACATAGCATTTCATTATAGGGCCACAATGGCTAGTGCTTAGTATGACCTTTAGATTCAATACAATTGAATTTTCATATACAAATTCTACCACATGCTAAGTTACTTAATATTTGAAAGACTCAGATTCTTCATCTGAAAATAATAATAAAAATATCTATCTGCTGCTAAGCAGATCAAATGAAATAAGATACATAAATAGTATAGATCCTAGCATTTGGTGAGTACTCAAGAAATGGTAACTATTATTACTAACCATGACATTATGATAGTTATATTAATCACATTAAAGAATTAAGAAACTCTTATAAATGGAGCTACTCACAGAGCAAGTGAAATAATCTCCTTCAGTATTTTCAAGCCATGCACTTTGTACCTACTTCACATTAAGACTAACCATTTTGCACATTTTATGTGCATCACAGGGTAACTTGGAGCATCATAATCGAATCACAGTGGCATAACTGCTTGATAACTCGTGACATTCTGGAATATATGCATGAGAAGGAAACCAACCCCATGTAAGTGTGAGATTCTTTACATTCTGCATACTAGGCTCAAAGAAGAACAATTTCAATAAATTCAAGTGGAAAAGCAATTCTTCTTTATCCTGGTGAATTGATGGTTCCCTCATCTAGAATGAGGTAAAGGCAGTCCTGAAGGCAAATGCTCCTAGCCAACCACTCATTTTGGTGCCTAGTGTCTGGATCCCAATAATATTTTATACATATAGTGGAAACAAACTCACTTTGACTATGCCAAAAGGTGTGCTACATAACCAAGGAAAATGATGTGTTTGTTCATACAACTAATCATGAGTTCTTATGAATAGTGCCAGTGTCTGATTATTAATTAAATCATGACCCTTTTATGCGTAAATACATGAACTCCCAAACTAAAGTTAAGAAATTTTCTAATGTATAAGTAATGTTTCCTATATTATTAGTAAATGCTTTAGCTCCGTTTACACATCTATAATTTTCAACTTTTTCACCTTAGGATCTATCCATGCTAAAGAATATATGATTTATAGTTCCTTCATAAAGAGGTTTGCATGAACTTGATTGTTGGGTACCTTGACGTACTAGTAAAATAAAATTATTTGCTCTTTGTAGCCTTAACATTATTGACTTTTGCAGACCAAAGACTAAACAGAAAGGGCTGAAGGCAGTAGATGGTTTGATAGGATGGAAACACACAAAAATGAATCGCCTGAGTAGTTCCTTTACTCATCAAGTATATTTAGAGAACTAGATACTCTTCTAGACATCAGGTCCTTGTTTTTAAGGAGCTTAAATTCTACTAAGGGGATACACATAATAAATAAGGCACAATACATAAAATAATTTTCAGTAGTAAGAAGTGCTAGAAAAGAAATAAAATATGAGCCCTAGCTGGTTTGGCTCAGTGGATAGATCATCGTCGGCCTGTGGACTGAAGGGTACTGGGTTCAATTCCCAGGGCACATGCCTGGGTTGCAGGCTCCATCCCCAGTAGAGACTATGCAGGAGGCAGCTGATCAATGATTCTCTCTAATCATTGATGTTTCTATCTCTCTTCCCCTCTTCCTTCCTCTCTGAAATAAATAAAAAAAAAAGAAATAAAATATGAGATTTAGAGAACTTGGGATGATGGAGAAAATTAATAAAAAGAAATACAAAATAGTCTCTACACTTAAGTAAATTCCAGGATAAACAGATGGCAGAATAAAACAGAGGGTTACATTATTGAACAATACTGACAGTGATGAAGAGCAGAGATATGCATAGATAGGAATGAGAGTAGAGACAGACAAGAATAAGAGACGCTAAATAGACAGAAGCCTTGAATTGGGCCTCAACAATGTGGAGGAACTTAGAAGATAATGGAATTCCTTTCCCTAATTGTTTCTCAAATACTTCTGTTAGCACGGCTGGACAGGAGCTCCCTTCAGCTTACTGAAGGAAGTCAAACTAATCGAATCACCTGAGAACCTTTTCAAAATGTTCACTCTATTCTCCTCACTGGATTCAGTAGATTTGGTGTGGGATCCAGCCATATACATATATTAAAGTTTCAAGAAAATTATGATTGTACCTCTGATTAAAATTTTTGCCACTAGGGGATGCAGAGTTGAAAAAAGCCAAGATATGTTCAGAGACATTATAAACTGGTGGGACTGTGCATTCATATAGATGGAAGTTTTATTGGAAATGTGAAGGATGGAAAAATGAATTTCAGCAGGAAGCATGTGAGTTAGTGTGTTGCAAACACTTATTTCACCTCTAAGAAACTCATGTTACAAATGGACTCAAATGCTATTTCTTTAAATAGAGAACTACTTTAGTGTACAAAAAGATGTCTGGGGGGATGTCACTTTTTACTAAGTCCTTCAGGAACCAATCCTATATAATAAAGAGGTAACATGCAAATTTACTGTCACATCCTCACACAAGATGGCCGCTATAAGATGGCCAGCAGGGGAAAGCAGTTGTGGGCGACCAGGCCAGCAGGAGAGGGCAGTTGGGGGTGACCGAGCCAGCAGGGGAAGTCAGTTGGGGGAGATCGGGCCAGCAGGGGAGCAGTTAGGCATCAATCAGGCTAGCAACGGAGTGGTTAAGGGGTAATAATGCTGGCAAGCAGAAATGGTTAGGGGCAATCAGGCAGGTAGGCAGGTGAGTAGTTGGGAACCAGCAGTCCTGGATTGTGAGAGGGATGTCCAAAGGGTCCCAAATTAGAGAGGGTGAAGGCTGGGCTGAGGGACACTCACCCAGTGCACGAATTTCGTGCCCCAGGCCTCTAGTTTGTTGTATAAATGGAATCAGAACTACACTGAGTTAATATGGAGACTCTCTAACCGTATTCAGCAGGAAAGACCAGGAAACAGGATGTCCACAACCATCAGGCACTAAAATAGGAAGCATGTCAAATTTTGGTATGCTATTAATTCTTCATCAGTTTAGGATTTCAGGATAAGATTTGGTATTGGTATTTTAATATTTCAGAAAAATTATATATTGAAGTTAAATGGTTGAAGTAGAGTCCTATGAAAGGTTTTTACTACTTGTAGTAATTAAATAATTATATACTTGATTTTTTAATTATGTCCAGCCAATCTTTTATATGCACTTAACCTTTCTTTACTAACTTTCCTTATTATTTTTGCATCTTATTTTACATTTCATCACTCCAATTATTGCATATTCAAGTATTGTATGATGACCACTTGCTGAGTTGCTGAACTTTTAAGTAACTCTTGTTACTTAAAAAATGGATATCATATGCATTCATCTAAGAATTATATGATCCTATTATTAATGATCCGTATTTGATATATTTCTGTTTTGAGTTTAGTGTCTAAAGACTCATGCATTTTTAGCCAAGCTAGGATTATATATAGATTTTGTTGTGTTTCCCCATGAGCATAACAGGCTTTTATTTTCAAGTTCAGTGACAGTAACAGTGTTTTAAATATCACTAGTGAAGAAATTACTAATTTTTTGTAGAGACCACTCCTGTATAGTTTGTCACGTGCAGGGATAGGTTAAGCCAGAAAGACACTGTTAGGCCAGTAGGGCAATGCAATCCTTAATGCCACTTTGTAAGCTTCCCACCACCAGAAACTGAAAGATCAGGAAAAACTTGCTGAACACCAGGAATCAGACCATATAAGCAATGGAAACTGTCCTGAAGGCACCTGAATGATCACACACCTGCATTCCATTCCCATCCCAAACCCACCAGTTCTGCCCCCAACCCACTGATGACAAGTGTCCCACCAATAACGGCATCTAAGGATGAAACTCTGGCTCCTGGGTACTGCCATCATTGACCCAATGTTCCCTTGTCTGGGTGCTGTGCAGCCCTTCCCTTTGGGTATCTCTTCCCCTATCCTATATAATAAAGAGGTAATATGCAAAATGACCATCACTCCAACACACAAGATGGCCACCCTCATGTGGTCAAAAATGGCCAGCAGGGAAGGGTAGTTAGGAGTGACCAGGCCTGTAGGGGAGGGCAGTTGGGGGTGACTGGGCTGGCAGGGGAGGGTAGTTAAGGGTGACCATGCCATCAGGGGAGGTCAGTTAGGGGTAACCATGCCATCAGGGGAGGGCAGTTGGGGGGCAACCAGGCCTGCAGGAGAGGGCAGTTGGGGGTGATTGGGCCAGCAGGGGAGCAGTTAGGCATCAATTAGGCTGGCAGGCAGAAACAGTTAGGTGCAAATAGGCAAGCAGGCAGGCATGCGAGCAGTTAGGAGCCAGCAAGTCTTGGATTGTGAGAGGGATGTCCAAATGCCTGTTTAGGCCCAACCTCACAGGGATCAGGCCTAAACAGGCAGTCAGGCATCCCTCAAGAGGTCCCAGATTGGAGAGGGTGCAGGCTGGGCTGAGGGACACACCCTCCCACCCCCGTGTACAAATTTCATGCACCAGGCCTCTAGTCTCTAAATAAATTCAATGTTTCTTTAACCACTGTTTGAGATGACTATTTAGCTTACCCAAGCACATCATCCACTTTAACCTTTCAGAAACTAGTCTTTGTATGTCATATACTTCCCAAACTTTTCTGAATGTATGAGCTGAAATTTCATGGCCAAAATAAGAGACAGTATTTGTTAGTTAATATGGAAGAAAAATAGACACATGTAGAACTCATAGAGAATTGAAAATATAGTTATAAATTTTATAAACATTGTATGTCCCTCAGCATTCTTCCTAAAATGCATAGATTTGTCTTAAAATTGTATTTATGTACTCCAAAATGAATTTGCCATTTGCAGAATATGTAATTTCACTCTTAGATAATTTCCCTTCCACTGGAATCCCAAAACTCATTAATTTTGTTCGTGTCTCAAGAAAAATATTTTTTAAATTTATTTTTCAATTACAGTTGACTTACTTCATTATGGTGAGCAACATAGGGATTAGACATTTATATACTTTATGATGTGATAACCCCAAAAGGTAAAATTACACCTTTGGAAAAGTCAAGCAGCTTGCATTTTTACAAGTTCTTTTACTGCCAGAGAGAAGACTATAACAACTTGTACAAATTCTGTGTTAAATTTTGTATTTCTAATTCTGCCTAATTCAATGACTTGAATATATGTATATACTAATTTATAAAATATGCTTTATTTTTATTTTCCTTACAGTGATATTGCAATCTGTACAAAAGGACTAGTTTCAACAGAATTTTCCTGGGAAAAATTGAAAGTATATCTCTATTTCTACTCATTTATTTGGGATGTACCACACACACACACACAAGAAGTAAGAAAAAATAGTATAAGAACAAGTCTACATTTTTAAAAAATACATTATTTTTAAGATTAAAACAATAAAAAAGAGAAAAGTACATAGATGTGCATTTATTAACATTCTACAAATATGTGTTACCTATTACATAAACATTTTTAAAAACTGCATACAGTACGAAACTTTTAATAATATATTTGCAAATATTTATTTACATATATAAATATGCATATACATATTTACAAGCACAGAAACATTTTGAAAGCATATATAAAAACGCTGGTAATGTTTACCTTTGGTTGAGGATCTCTGCACAAAGATCGTGTGTTATATCTATTATTATTTTTTTTTTAGTTAAAAATCTAATCTAGGAAAAAAGATGATTTCTCAAGCAAACTGATGACATGATTTTTTAATATTTGAATTTTTATTTTTATTAAACTAGAGTTAATATACAGTATTATAATAGTTTTAGGTGTACAATATAGTCAACTTTTACATACCTAACAAAGTGGTCACCATGAACTCTAGTCATTTTCTGACACTACACAAGGATATTTACGATGTTATTGGCTAAAATTTCCTAAGCTATACATTACATCCTCATGACTTACTAATTTGTAACTGGAAATTTGTATCTTTTATTTTCTTTTATTTTTGTTGCCCTTCACTCTACTCCCTTCCCCTCTGGCAATCATCCATTTATTCTCTATGACTTTGAATCTGTTTCTGTTTTGCTTTTACCTTTTGGTTTTTAGATTCCACATGTAAATGAAATCATACAGTATTTGTCTTTTTCTGTCTGACTTATTCACTTAACATAAAACCCTCTAGATCCATTAACTGTTGCTAATGACAAAGTTTCATTCTTTTTATGGTTGAATAATATTACATTGTATATATGTGCCTCATTTTCTGCTGATACGATGTTATTGACTAAATTTCAAATTCTTTTGCTTCAAGATTGTGGTTATTGAAAATAACATTGGAATGAACATAGGGGTGTATATATTTTCAAATTAGTGTTTTCAGATTCTCATATACCTAGACGTGTGGGTCTTATGGCATATGGTAGTTCTATTTTTAATTTTTTGAGGAACCTCCATACTGTTTTCTTTAGTGGCCACACCAATTTGAAAGCTCACCAACAGTGCACAAGGGTTCTTTTTTATGCTTGTTATAATCAAGTACATCTGTTTTTTTCAATGAGAATGTCAATTTTAAAAGAAAACGATGACTTAAGTTGTCTGCTCTTCCAGACCCTTTTGTACCCTTGTCACATCTGTACTCGCCTTTGCTATGTGGTGTAGTGGGGAATAGAATGAGGTGATTAAGGCTGTAGCATCTGAGGTTGAAATTACTGGATTTTCATACAGTTCTTCCTCTTACCAACCAGAGTAAATTATTAAATGTTTTATGGTTCTAGTTTTCTCATATTTAGAAAAAGGAGATGGTGATAACAGTATCTAAGTCAGGGGGTCCTGGTGAGGTGTAAATGTGACAACGCATGTAACACTTTGAACAATATTTGATTTCATAATTATTCAAAACTAGAGGCCCTGTATACGAATTCATGCATCAGTGGGATCCCTCAGCCTGGTCTGTGGGATTGGGCTGAAACCAGCTCCCTGACATCCCCAAAGCATTCTGGATTTTGAGAGAGTGCAGGCCAGGCCAAGGGACCCCACCAGTACATGATTGTGGGGCCAGGGAGAGATGCAGGAGGTTGGGGAGGAACTGTGGAAGGGCTCCAGGGCATGTCTGGCCTGTCTCGCTCAGTCCCCATCTGCCGTACCCCAGCAACAAGCTAACCTATCAGTCAGAACGTCTGTCCACTGGTGATCAGTGCATGTCATAGCGAGTGGTTGAGCAGCCTTAACATATCATTAGCAATTATGCTTTGATTGGTTGACCAGGTGACCAGACACTTAGTATATTAGGCTTTTATTATATAGGATATTTCTATTATTAATATTGAGAGCAATGAAGAGAGTACTAGGGATGCCAATGGAAAATTTTCCAATGACTATTTATATCCAGGGAAGAGTAAAATTCTTCTAACTGATTTCGTAACTTGAGAACCTCTGTTTACTGTGACACATAGCCTGTAAGAATTCAAAACTTTTTAGAATGATGAAAACCACAGAATGAGACCTGTTATCTAGGTCTTGTTTCAAATAGCTTATACTGCTGATTCAAGAGATAACACATTTCCAGAGCACTGTTTGTTCTTAAACATGTAAACCATTAAAAAATTTTTCCTTTTCTTACTTTAACTGTGTAATATTTTCTTATCTTGTGATGTCATTGTACCAAAATTTCCTACAGAATCAGGCCATTTTTGCTGCGAATACATTGCTTGTTAGTTAAATTTCATTTCACTACAAACTAACCCAATTGACACAAAAGTAAAAGGGAGAGCTATTTTTTTTAAATACTAACTACCATATCAATAATTTTGTCATACATTTTATTCAGTATCCAGTCTTATCTCTTTCTTTAATAACAGAACCTTGGTATTATTCAGACTGGAAATATATCCATATAAAATATAGCATTCCCAGAGTTCCTCAAAGATATTGCTGACCATGTGACTACGTTCTGCCAGTGAATTTAAACAGATGTGATGTGTAGAATTTCCTGGGTGTCTTTCTGAAGGGAGCTGAGGAAGGTGGGGGCCACACTGTTACTGTGCTTCTCCCTTTACTCCTTTCCAGGTGCCTGAAATATGGACCCTTGGCTGCATCTGTAGAAATCACACTGGGCCTAACCCTGTGCTAGAATGGTGGAAGAGAAAGACAAGAAGAGCCCGCATCTCTGTACACAAGCCCTGTACTCTTTACCTTCGGACTTCTTTCACATGTGAGAGAAAAATCTTCTATCATGTCTAAGTCAGTGTTGTTTTAGGTTTTCTGATATAAATCATTTAGCTGAGCCCAGTACTGAATGATTTGGTAATCAGACACTAGGTTGTATTCATTACACTATTCCTCTCTATGTCAATGTCCTCCAGCCAAAAAGCCACCAGGAACACAGCTGGACACATTGCACTGAGGGAGAAATCAAACTATAGGGAACTATGAATATCAGCGTAGTGTTAGAAAGGACACAGGGGATTTGGGCTTGTGTTAGGTGATTTAGGTGAGGATTGAAGGAACAACATTTTGGATTGGGTGCTATCAGGAATGGGGCACAATTCTATGAGTATCTTAATAAATTTTCTAAAAAAGGAGAGAGGCTAAAGCCATAAGTGTTAAAGAATTAACAGTCATCCATAATAGTTGGTATAGGAGGGTATTTATTTACTGTGGTACCTTAGACAATGCTCATGTTTTTTCTGTATTCAGACATGATTGTAAAATGGATTTTTGCCATAATCCATTACGGCCATGCAATGGTCTTATTCAATGTGGATGTTTTGGGAAATTGTGTTCAACAGGGGAATATCAAGGCCAAGGTACTAGACCAGCTCATGGATGCCAGGGACTGCCTTTTCTTTCTCACCTACAGCAATGCTTGGTGCAGGGTAGAAGCTCATTTAATGTTGGTTAGATGAATGGAACAAATTAAGAAGTGTTTATCAATAACATACAGTACTATGCTTATTTCACAGAAATTATTTTAGCAATTTGTGTTTATATATTAAAGAACAATGAACACACACACTGAATATTCCATATTCAGTGTTAATATATTATAAACTGAGTGGCCAGATTATTATGACCACCTGACGTTTGTAGGCAACTTAGCTATAATTTCACGCTGAAGTTGCTAGAGGGCCAGATCATTATAAACGTCTGAATAGCACAACATACCTAAGTATCGCTGCTGATCAACTTCATCCTATCATGTTGATAGTGAATCCCAATGGAGATGGCTTCTTCCAACAAAACAATGTGCCATGCCACGGTGCTCATATTGTGCAGGAGTGCTTTCAAGAACATGAGGGAGACTTTACCTTGCTCAGGTGGCCCCCACAATCACCAGATCTCAATCCAATTGAGCATTTGTGGGATGAAGTTAAAAGAACCATCAGGCAGCTGGTTCCATAACCATCAAACCTCACAGAACTGGACAGTGGTATTCATCAGGCATGGTGTCAGAGTCCTCGCATCACCTTTCAACATCTTGTGGAGTCAATGCCAAGAATTGCCACAGTATTGAAGGCAAAAGGTGGCCCAACAAAGTACTGATGGGGTGGTCATAATAATCTGGCCACTCAGTATATATGATATTCATGTGTTGTATACATATACATATATAAATTAGCCTTATATCATTTGAATGAACTTATATTATTTTTAAATGATTTTTTAAATAAGAAAATTGTGTGGTGATTAGATTAAAATTATTTCCAAAGCTCAGCGAGATATTTAAAAAGTTACTGAGAATGAGAATTAACTATATCCAAAATTGATAATTTGTAAGAATAGGGGCAGGAATTTTATCCTCTTCATCTGTTCATCACCCTTAATTCAATTTTATATACATTGGATGATCTTAGTAAATAATAGTATTTATCATTGTATAGAGATCCTAAAAAATCTATTATGTGTTTTTTATATTTTAAAAAAATACTCAATTTATTGTTAACTCTGAAATTATTAGTTTGGGTTTCCATTTCCTTTATAGTAAAGAGGAGCTTCTGATTGGAAAGAGTATCTTCAAGCTGTAAAAATTATCATATAATTTAGATAGCATTTATTAGGAGTTTGTGTTCTAAATACTTTATAAATATTACCTCACTTGATC
>PVJC01015354.1:0-35169 GCA_004026665.1 Murina feae
AAGGCTGCAGGGGCCGAGGTCCTGCTTGGCAGCTCCCCAGACCCCTTGGTGGCACAGGGAAGTGGGAAAGGAAGGCAGCGGGGGACGGGTGAGTGGGAAAGAGTTGGCGGCCTGCTTGGTGGCTTCCCAGGTCCCTTCCGGGGATCAGGGAGCAGGAAAAGGCTGGTCTGACCACGAGGCGGGGTTTTCCCTGCTTTCTGGTGGCTGGAGGAAGATGGGCAGTAGGCAAGCTTGGGAGGCAGGCCGCACCCAGCCTGGCCACGCTCAAAAAAGAGAACAACATGCAGGGGAGGGCAAGAGTCTGAGAGATCAACATAGAGGGGATGCCTGCTCCAAGCCTGGAGGCAGGCCCCCGGCAGGTAGACACACACAGGAGGACTGCTCCGAGCCTTAGATGCAGCTGGGGGCAGGTCCCCAGTGGTGACACACACACACACACACACACACACACAGAAGGCGCCTGGCAGACTGGGGCCATCATAGGACATCCACTGAGGGGTCCCAGACTGTGAGAGGGCACAGGCCGGGCTGAGGGACTCTCTCCACCCCGAGTGCACAAATTTTTGTGCACCGGGCCCCTAGTACTGGTATAACTTTCATGTTCATTTCCAAGACACACATCCAAAAACACTCGTTTCAGGGGGGATTCTTCCACGCTGAGCGTATGCCGTGTGCCCCAGGTTTATCCTGCCAACTATGAAATCTCATTGGATCTGAAGGGAATCTTCTGAAACAGCATTTCCTCGTCCTCTGTAGGAAAACAAACACATTGTGGATTTTGCAGTCCTCCTATCATATTTAACTTTTTTATTTCTTCACTTTATGATTCTCAGTGAAACTTGTTGTTGCTCTTATTTGTGGTAAATTCCTATTTGATGTATTGATAGAAATCTTAGTGCTATCTTCAGTAGATCATTGGAACTCCGCGTGTTTTATGAGCAATGCAGGCAGTAGAAAAGGTGCAGCATCAACTCCCCTCTATCAAAGACACCGAGAGAACACACTTTTGCTGGCAGCACTAATGACTACCCAGATGTTTGGGATAAAATCTGGTTAATATTAAAAATAATAAGACTTGGGTTTTATTCCCTGTTTAGCAAATGACTATCTCAGAGCCCTTTTTCCCTTCCTTTAAGAAATGATCACTGTTTAGGGTATTTTGGCATTTATCAGGCGGACCGAACTCTGGGGAGGTAGCTGGGTGGGGGACCCTGAGAGAGGAAGCTGGAAGCTTTCAGCACATTTGCTAGGATTTAGCTTCTCATGTCTCTGGAGACAGAGTGACCAGCCTTCCGCTGGGGCAGCTTGCTGTACTGAGGCCCTAGAGTGTGGCCAGCTCGCTGACAGGACTGGCCTCCTCTCAGTTACTCCAGATGTTTACAGACAGCGGAAAGGCAGATAGAACATTTCTACATTGATGTCCTTAGGGAAGGTTTAAGGGCCATGGATCCCTTTCAGAACATAATGGATTTGGACGACCTTCATGCCTTAGTGATTTCTTGTTGTATTTGTCTGTGTAACGTTGCCCTGGGGGCAAGCTTGAGAGCCCACTGCACGCTCCAGCGAGGAAGTCAAACCTGGGCCTGTCATCAGGGAAATTTGTTTGCCAACAGACTAGTGTTTGGCGGTAAGACAATCCCTTCCTCCTTCAACTCCTTCCTTCCCCAAATAAACCGTAGACGTTATGAGAGTGAGTAAAGCCAAGCTCAAACTTCAGCTTCATTGCCTTTCTCACAGTTCCATCCAATAAAAAGTTCATCCCTAAAATGTGCCTTTTGATAGACATTTAAGGTGCCATGCTGGGCAATGATGAATCAGCGACTCCACCCCCCTTTCTCAGGGACCCTATTGTAGCTAAATAGGGAGAGAAGATCCAGAAATTCATCCTTGTGGGCTCTCGAGTGTTTGGTGAACTGAATATTTGCTCTAACTATGCCTTAACAGCATATGAGTAAAGATTCCAAACCCTGCTTGGCAACTGAATTTTCCTGACCCTGGAGCTTACCTGTTTGAAACCTCCAGTGGCTGACATTGTCTACTGGAGCAGATTGAATTCTATCAGCCTGACAGTGCAGGGCCTCAAAATTTTGTGCCTAATCTTCCTTTTATTTAGCTTCATTGCCTCTTACATACTGTCCACTCTAATTGATCCCTTTGGTTCAGATTACATGGCCTCAATGCTCTGCTGTATTCCATTGAGGAGATCCATGACGGTCCTCCCCTTTTCTCCTTGCAGGCCCTACTCCAAAGCCCGTTCCTACACCAGAGCCCATGGGGGCTTCTTTCTTCTGAACTTCTAAATTTTCTTTGAATCTACATGATCAAACGCTGCTCATATTGTCAGTTACCTTTTCATTCCTTCCTCTGGCCTCCCACACTGTATTGTGAGCCCCTTTTAGCTGAGGACTTTGGCTCATTGTTTTCTTGTGGGGTTTGGGTTTTTTTTTCTGTACCCCTACCATACCTTCCACTTAGCAGGGGCTCCGGAAATGCCTCCAGCTTGTTGGTTATTAATTGACAAAATCTTGCCTTCCCACTTAGATGAAAACAGTTCCAGGACGTGGATTTATTGACTCATTGACTCAATACCAAGTTCATCTTTTCCTTCTGGGTGGTTATTCAAAGCCAGAATTTGCAAACACCCACGACCACTATTTCTTAGTCCACCTGAAAAATGCCCTTCCTGGGAACAGCTACGATGCCACCACCCACCACACATGTGTTTCTTTGTCACCACATACATGAACTGAAAATATTGGAATGGTTTTGCCCAGTGCCACTTGCTATTGGAAGGGCAACTGCTGTTCCATTGCTGTGGGCAGCATTCCCAGCCGGGGGGACTCCGGAGGGCACGTCCTCCAGTCAGCCATCTGGGCATTGGGGGTGGGGGGGAGCGGTGTTGTCCATATGCCTCAGGAGCTCCGGTCTATGACTAGTGTTCTTTCCTTCGTATTTCCTCATTGAGCTGCTAGCTCACACTTGTTAGATGTTACTGCCCAAGGTCCCTGTGGCCAGAGTTTGCCTTGTTTGGGGTGAGCAGCATGGAATCTGCTAAGCTGTGGTCCAAGGCAGGGCACCACAGGGTGAGCATCATGGACTCTGAGGGGCCTTGGTGGACCAGTATAGGGAAATACCCTTTAAACAGAACCTCCCCCAGTGGATGCCACTAATTGCCTCTGGTGGTAGAGAGTGGGCACAAATACCCAGAAATCTGTCCAGAGGGGAGCCAAGCATTTGAAGTGTGCTGGTTACATGAGGAGCGGTTAATGTGTCATCTGTACCTGAGAACATGGGAGTCTGTGGGAAAAGAGTTGCTGGTGCCTGACCTCCTCCTTTGGTATAGTAGACTATACCAGATAGTCTACTTCACACTTCCAGAGTAATTTCCATTTCTAAGTTATTTGTCATCTTCCGGAAAGCAGGTTCCAACGTGTGGTCAATCCTAGCAAAGAAAATGGGTATGTGTGTTAGTGAAGGAGTAACTCTCAGGAGGGGGAGGGGGGGAAGCCACCAGGTGGCCCCTCCTCGGAGCCCCAGGAGCCCATGGCAGTGCCCCAAACCAGGCAGGCACACTGGTGACTCTTTTCCCAGATTCGGGCTACTCAAGGGCCTTGGTCTGTGTGCAGGGTTTGAGAAGGAGGAACCACAGCCACTAGTGAGCTCTGGGCTCTGCGTGTTGAATATGCTTTTTCCTCTCTAGTAAGTTAGTAAGTAAGTAAATACATATAAGGAAAGCACTCCTTCCTCCCACCACTTTTCATTAATGGGGAACCGATGTGGGGTCTCACCGTGAGGCCTGGTGCGTGGTTGCTGGAGGGTGAGTGAGTTTCTTGGCATTCCCTCTGTCTCCGCCCCTGTCTTGCAGCAATGAGGTGGTGAGGAGTGACTTGAAGAAGCTGCCAGCGCTTCCCACGCAAGCCCTGAAGGAGCACCCTTCCCTGGCCTACTGGTAAGCTGCTTCTCTCGCAGCCCCCTCCACCCCCCCTCCGGGGTCTTCTCCAACAGCAAGCCCTTCTCGGGTGTGTGGGGCTCCTGACTGACCAGAGCCCCCTCCTGGCCACAGAGGGTCACCCCAGACCCCAATTGTACATTAAGTGCTGGGGTCTCCATGAAACCGGGTTCTGCATTTATTTGAATGACACAGTATGTGCGACATCTCTCCTTTCCCCATTTTCTTTCACTTTTAAAAAAGAGAATCTTCTAGAGTTTCCCGTTGAAAGCTCCCCTCCTTGGAGGTCCTTTCATGTGCTGCTCAGGTTTCCTTGTGGAATCCCATCTTTGATGGCAAGATGTGCGGGGGGGCTTGAGTTGGGGGAGGGCTGCAGGGATTTTTCTTCTGAGAAGAGCGAGGTTGATTCTTTCATTTCCCCACAATGTTTCATGTCTCCTGTGTTAGCTGCCATGAAACATTAAGCCGTAGTTCATCTGTCAGGCCTGAAACTACCAATTCTAAGTGAGTCGGGTTTATGAAAGGTGCCCAGATTGGGGATTGGGTCACAGTGGAGCAGGGCTTGCATTCCTGGGTCCTGTGTTGAATTTTGCTGGGCGCTCCGACCCTGACCCTGTCCCTAGGAAAGCACAATGCAGCTTCCCCGTATTCCTTCTGACTCCTTACCAAAACTGCTTTTATTAAAAAAAATTTAAATCCCAGAACTAGTCGATCCTGATAAACTATAACATGATTCTTACAAACACTTCTGTGATGTGCTTCGTAAAGTTTACAGATTCCTCACAGTTCATCCTGTCTCAACGCTTTTCCAGTCCCGAGGGGGCTTGAAGGGATTCCTCGGCCCGGGTGGTGTGTGCTGACGCACAGGCACAACAGGAGTGAACGCCAGTACAAGTCATTTCTCCCCGAGAGGCCCCGGGATGGGCAGCTGGGCGGGAACTGAGAGAGCTACGTGGGCTGGCACCCTGATTTCATCCCTCTGAATGCTTTTGTTGCCATTCTTCCTCCGGTAACATGGACGGATAACCAATGGCTTTATATCATTCCAAAGACTAAATCTGTTGCATGTGTCAGCTTCCGGACTTCCAGCCTGGCCACCTGCCCCTGAAACCCAGCAGATGGCATCCCGTTCCTGTGTTCCTGGAACACTGTTGCCCTCTCCCTAATTCCATAGGCCCCTGGGCCTTATCTGCTCCCCCCCCCCCCCCCCCGCCAAGCTGTTTCTTTTCAGGAAACCAGTGGTGAAGGAGCTAGAGACATGAGGGTTTAACAATGCGAACAGGGAACTGCTGGCTAGGACTATATGTTAGTGGGTTGTTTGGGAATCAGAGTTGCTTGTAGCCTAATCCATTCCTCAGATAGCTCCTCACTCATTTGTTTCCAAACATTTTTTATACCCCATGCTCATTTCAGAGCTATGAACTCCTCTCTCCGCCCCAACACACTTCTCTCCCCAACCCCTCTGTGTCTCTATCTTTATTCTGACACATGACTCCTCCTTCCTTCCTGTTCAAGGTTTTCTTTGGTCAGCAGGACATCTTCCTCTCCATCCACATCTGTAAATCTCTTTTGAGAACACCCCTCCATCTCTGTGGCCATACCAGCACTTCCCCCGTCCCTGTTGAGAGCCACAGACCCCAGCCACCATCTCAGTGCACCTGAGGGGGGAGAAGGGGGGGCGGGGGGAATGTGCCCTCAGGCTTCACAGCCAAGGTGATAAAC
The DNA here is from genome assembly GCA_004026665.1 of Murina feae. Taxonomy (NCBI): domain Eukaryota; kingdom Metazoa; phylum Chordata; class Mammalia; order Chiroptera; family Vespertilionidae; genus Murina; species Murina feae. Next base: position 5,672 of record PVJC01015354.1, read on the forward strand.
AAGCCAGTAGCATGAGCCACCCTGATGATGAATTGCTTAAAAACACCAACTAAAAAATAGGCCTTCACCTTATTTCTTTATCGTTGGCTGGTTGTGGTTGGCTTTAACATTCCAGCCTACCTATTTCTATTTTTAAAAAGCAGAGACGCCAGGAAAAGGATAAATGCTGTTCATGCTTCTAATAAATGTAGACTGGAGACAGAGCCAGCCTCCCAAGCTTATTAGATGTTTTCCCACTCTGCCTCAGCGTCACCCCTCATCTGCAGGCTTAACCATGACCCTTTGTAGCTGGAGAAGTCCTTCATTCACGGCTCACATCAGTCTCAATCAAGTTGCCCATAGTTTCAAATTGCCTGATCATTCTGAAATGAAGGATATGCATTTGCTATTCTTCGGGGCCCTCCTGTTCTCCCTGGCCTTTGCAGATGTGATGGACAAGCTTGGGCCAAAATAAACCATAGGGAACTCCATCCCACTCGTGAGGGGAAGCATCGCCGCCCAGAGAGCAGAGCTGCAGGTCTAGAACCTTGGCCAAGTCCCTACACTGAGGGGAGCTCCAGTTACTCCTCTGCTGCCTCAGTTCCCCACCTGGGAAATGGGATGAGCCATACCAGCCTAATGTGACTGTACTTGAAGGAGAAAGTAAACTGTTACATACGGCAATTGAGAAAGTAGTGCGAGGTATATCATCACACTCAGTAACTGCAGTAATCTTTCTGCTGGTTTCCCCATGCCTTTAACACACTGGGACTTCTCACTCCACGTGATTCCCCTTCCAGGGAGGCATCTGGGGCATCAAGTTAGAATTATATGCTGAGGGCCACAGAACCAGTCAGGATCAGGTCCCTGACCCAGATTCTCTTGAGTGCCTAGTTTGTGAATGCTAGCCCACCACATGGGGCAGAGGCATCTTCCTTTGCTTCAGACAATGGCAGGCCCATGGCTCCTCCAAGATGGAACCAGGTCCATAAGCAGCAGAACACTGCCTGATGTCTCTATCACCTGATTTGCCTTTGCATCACCCATGTGTCTCCTGGGCCCCTCCTCTGCAGAGGTGCTTTAACTTAGTGACATGACTCAGCCCAGGGCCAGGGCACAGCCAGCTCCAGTCACTTGTCTTTTTTCTATGTGAACTGCCTTGCCCTCCAAATAGTGTCTTGCTATTCTGTTTACTCTGGCTGAAGGGTCTCTAATAATTATTCCCTTGAGTCCCTAGCACAGTCTGCGGTGGTTGGGACACTGCAAAGTCCTTGAGCCATCTGTAACTTTTGGAGGAGGGGCCAGAGCAGGGCAGGAGGCAGGATGTGTTCCTGGTCAGAGCTGTATGGCACATGGGACCAGTGTTTCAATTGAGGCAAAAGAAATGGCGAAGGTGAGGAGGAGGAAGGGAGATACTGTGGCCTCACAGATGGTCTCAGACAGCAGGAGAGACAGGGTGGGCGACGTGACGGGTGAGGGCCCTGCAGCTGTCAGGCACATTGAGAACCCGTGGTCAGGCATTCAGTCCATAAGCAGCAGGACAGCTGCCTGACTGTTTCTGGCTCAGTGCTGTTTTCCCTGAGCCTTGATTGTGTTCAGAGCTGCAGCACTAAATGGATTTTCATCTCTTCAGCTCAGCTGGGTCCTCTCTCTCAGAGCTAAGAAGGAAATAGGCTCATATATACACTGACTTGCTTGACTCCGGACCTAGGAATTGACCCCACAAAATTCCAGATCATGGTAGGAAACGTGTCGATGCAGCATGGATTCAGTGGACAGGTGGGAAGGAATCTGGAAGGGCAGATCCTGGGACATCCTGATCTACCTCTGCATATCTGTTGAGGCTGGCATCTACCCAAAGAGGATGCTTCTACAGAATTCCGTCAGAAAAGGGTTTTGTCACACTGCGTGCAGAACCTCCATGGTGTGCGGGCGCTGAGGAGAAATAGGCTGCATCTTCCGTTTGAAGACAGAAGGTGCCCAGGTGCCACCGAAACAGCTCTCTAGCTAGAGGAAGGGCCCTCGGAGGAGCTGACCCCAGTTCTTAGTGTATATGAAGGCGCTTTCTTATGAAGAGTCAGACCACTTTACACCCACCAAATTTCAGAACACTAGAGTGAAGAGATATTCATAAAGATTAAAATAGTAACTAGAAGGTAAATAAATTCCCCCCAAGTAGAAGGTAAGGAACATGTAGGACATGTTAGCCCCTGAAATGGTCTAGCTGGAAAAGAAGAGGTGAAAAAGGCTGCAGGTCAGTTCTGGGATAAGTTAATAGTAGATAATAAAGATCCACCACTCAGGTCTTGAAGGTCCCTCCCTAGGATCTCAGTCCCTCATAAGGTTCCTAGCCTTATGCCAGGTCACAAGGCCTAAGCTTTTGGATCTGACTCCTTACTTAGCAGGTGGAATGTGCCTCCCCTGAGACTCCCAAGGTTAGCTCTGTGCTTCCAAAGGCAACAGTGGGAGCAGCCACAGCGCCCACCTGGCTGGGCCCAGAGACACGTATCAGACAGGCCCCTTCAGCCCTCCACCCTGTCAAAGAAGTGTTTGGCTAGCCATTACCGCCCAAGGCAAGAGCTGATTTCTTCTTGTTTGGGAATTAAGAGTTCAGAAGATAAAAAGGGAGTTCCTTCTGAGCCTTTCATTATGGCCTCATGCTTTGTGTTAACTAAGTCCTAATTCCAAAACTTTCCCCTCCTCCACCTTGACATCTGATGCAGGGGAGGTGGGCATGGATGTCCTGGTGAGGTTCTGGTGTTCTGCCCTCCCCCGTGAGGCCCTGGTTAGATAGGATTCAGAAGTGAGAAGGAGGCCTCAGGGCATTCAGCCAGAACATCCACTCTGAAGTCACTGGATCCTCTTCCTATCCCCTGTCTCCTGTCCTTTCCAACTGAGATGCCTTCTCCCCACTTCTTCCTCTTCTCTCTTGAAATCACGTCTTGCAAGGAACTGACCCAAAACCTGAGCTCTAATCTTAATTCTGTGACAATAAGTCCAAGATAAAGACAGTGAGAATCCTCTGAGGGGAAAATGGACTTTTTAAATCAGTTTGGAAATGCCACTTCAGGACAAATCCTTTTTCCAGGAGCTGTTGGCTCCTTGGAGCTCCTCGGGAGCTTTTGGGGCTCAGAACAAGCATCTCCACTCAGCAGTTGCTCAGCTGTTGACTTAGGGAGTGTGATAACAGAACCCTTTTCTTGTACTTGCAGTGAGGACCGAGTGATTGAGCACTACAAGAAACTGAATGGCCAGACCAGAGGTCAAGCAATTGTGAAGTAAGTACCCCCCAGTGCTCCTGAGATCATGTTATGGCAGGGTGTTCAGTTCTCAGAAAGCCGTATCTCCAGGGTTTGGGGGAGGGGAGGTGATTCAAGTTAATTTCCAAGTAAATAATCACTCCAGGAACTTAATCATGCACGCACACACACAAATATGTACATGATAGCAGTTCTGCCAAATAACCACCCCGTGTGTGTGTGTGTGTGTGTGTGTGTGTGTGTGTGTGTGTTGTCTTCCCAGCTACATGAGCATCGTGGAGTCTCTCCCAACCTATGGGGTTCACTATTATGCAGTGAAGGTAAGTGAATTCATTTGATGATGGTTGTTAAGCCTATCCTAAATTTAAAAAAAGAATCTCATTTTTAAAAAAGTTTCTTAAAGATTTTTGGAGGCATGGAGGTTGGGGAGGACTTTGTCAGGAAGATTGCATCTTCAGGGACATTAGAGCCACTTTTCCCTAGGCTAGTAGGACTGGATTCAGTTACTCTCCAACACTCAGCTTTGCTTTTGAAAAGTGGGTATGGCCCTAACTGGTTTGGCTCAGTGGATAGAGTTCAGCCTGTGGACTGAAAAGTCCCAGGTTCAATTCTGGTCAAGGGCATGTACCTTGGTTGCGTGCACATCCCCAGTGGGGGGTGCACAGGCAGCAGCTGGTCAATGTTTCTCTCTCATCAGTGTTTCTAACTCTCTATTCCTCTCCCTTCCTCTCTGTAAAAAAATCAATAAAATATATTTTTTAAAAAAAGAAAGAAAAGTGGGTATGACAGATCCCTACCTCCTTTCATTCTCAAAAGGGCCCTGGAAGATCAGGGTCTCAGAGCCTCTCAGTAGGAAGATTCCATCTGAATACACAGAACTATAGAGAACAGAAACTTTAAGTGGAATCAACAGTGTTTTTCTTGGTGGTCAAATGCCACACAGGCAACTTGAGACGTGGACTGGGGTTTTTGGGTGACAAACAGAATGAAGGACTAAGAAGACAGTATCTGTCTTCTTTAATATTGTGATGGCAAGCCCAATGTGACATGAATCCCATTCTAAATTCTTTCATTTTATTCATAATATTCCATATTGGGATCCCTTTTTTGAAATAATAGATAATGATGTACCCATGTGTCCTCTTCTGTGATGAGAAAGCATAATTTTTCTTCCTTACTTTACCCCAATATGAAAAGTTTAACAAGTCATGGCCTCCAGGCCAAAAAAGAGCAGAAAACACTTCTGAATTCAAGATAATTTCAGCAGACAACCTGAGATTCTCTTGCTCTTCTACCAGTTTCTTTTCTCTTGTTTCTGCCCAACTGTATTTTTAATTTCTATAGACTAGAACATGTGTCATGTTTTATTCATCTGTGTCACCTGTGTAGCTTGCACACTTTGCATGTCCTTGGTATGCATTTAAGTGCCTGTATCATCCAGTAAACTGCAGGCATTTGATGGCAAACACTGTGTTGTATTTGGTTATATATTCTTGGAACTCAGTGTAGTGCCTGGCACATGGATTTACTGAGTATTTATTGAAAATTGAATTGAGTAGTTGGATGTATACATTTCCATCATGGAAACAAGTATTGGAACACTCTTTGTGGAGCCCAGTTCTGAGGCATATGCAGGACTCTAATCCCACCCAGTTGCTCAGCTCAAGATCTCTTAAAGCCTGAAATGATTATGTTCTTCCTGATGTCCTACCATAGTTCTTCCTACCAATGGAATCTCTCTCTCTCTCTCTTTTTTTAATTCTCACCTGAGGATTTGCCTCCATGGTTTTCTAGAAAGAATAAAGGGGGAAGAGTGGAAGGAAAGAGAGAAACATCGACCTGTTGCCTCCCACACCCTCCCAACTGGGGATCAAAACCACAATCTAGATATGTGCCTCAACCAGAAACTGAACCTGTGAACTTCTGGTGTATAGGGCAGTGCTCCAGCCAGCTCATCCCCCCAGCCAGGGCCCAGCGAAAGCTCTTAATCCCTCTTCATCTCATTCATAGAACTCACAGAACCATTACAACCATCCCTGTCCTTCTCAAGCCTGAACTGTAGCATGTCATGAGGAATGTGATGCAATCTTTTGAGCTATCTCTGATCCTAAAAGAGAAAAATGAATTCTCCAAGGAGATTACCCCGTGTAAGGCTGTGCCCTGGAATGTGGCCATTGACGTCATTGGACAGTCAATTGGGTTTTACATGAAAAGAGGCTCAAAATGCACTGTTCTGGCTAAGCCCATTTCCACTTTGTTGCCATAAAGGAAACATCAGAATCCAACAATAGTTCCTGATATCACAAGAGGCATTTCACAGAAAGCACACTGTCTTTCTCTGTTGTGGAAATAGTCTTTGGGGATAGGTAGCCAGAGGGCTGCTTTCAAGAATGGGAACCAGGAACTCAGGGATTCCTGGACCACATTCTCTGTTCATCGCCATCACTTATAATTGAAATAGAGATTAAAAATGTTGTTTCTCTAACTAGCCCCACAAAAATCTTCTAGCGATTGAAAGACTGTAGAGATGCACTGTTAAAGTGATGAAGATGGATTGAAATGGATAGATTGGAAGTCTGAGATAAGGCTTCACCTAGTCTTTTACTTGCTTACACCCATGTTCCATTTCTTTGTCAGCCCTGGAGCTTGACAAAAAGGTGGCCTCTGATATCTGTGATTTCTGCCTTCCAATAAAACTTCAGAAATGTGCTCGCTCCTTGGCAGTGTTAGAAACCAGCAGCAGGCCTTGTGACTTTCAGAGTGCCAAATGCACGTGTGGGTTTGGATTTGGGAATCTCCAGGCATAAGCAGATGCTCTCCTGCTTTCTTGGAAAACAAACAGGAATCCAACAAGCCTAAACCACAGTAGCAAGACTCCTTGTTTGGTGGCCTCGCAGATGCCATATCCAATGGTGTGGTGACAGCCTCTACCTAGTCAACCTAGCGTTGCCACAGCACTGGGTCTCTTCCTGTTTTCTGAAACCACCGCAGTGCAGAGGCAGGGACTGGGGTTTTATAGCTTTAAAAAACTTTTAAAGAAATCTTACACCCTGAAACTTTTCTAAGACTTCAAAATACCTTTCTTTTGCCCTTTAGCTTTGTGCTCACCTTGAAATAACTCATGCCTCACAAGTATTTGGTGTTTGGAAACCATGAAGCCAATTTTGAGTTTTCAAGACATTTACAATGGGGTGTATTAGGTGACGCATTGAGGTGGCGATTAGGACAAATCTGGGGAAAGGCTGCTTGATAGGCCCCCTGTCAGCTCCTAGCATTTGGGAGCTTGAATTAACAGCTCAGTCATCCTACTTGAATGTAGAATTATAACTTACTGTCTGGTGCCAAGAGGTCTCTGCTAAAGGAATAAACAGAGGGAACTGGTGTTTCTAATTCAGTCGTCAGAACCTCCAGGCTTCAGTGTTGCTGCTTTGTCCAACAGCACGAGTCACACAATGCTGCTGGCACCCTGCTGCATGGAGAGCACCTGCTTGCCCCACCTTGCCCTCCTGGGGGAGAGGGGGAAGGGCCTTGGTAGAACAGGACTGACCCTTTGCTGTTGTTTATTTTTCTTTAAAATTAGAGAAACGTTAAATATGAGCTACTAAGTGAGAGAAACTCATCTAAAAAGCTTCTGTATGGCCTGGCCAGTGTGGTTCAGTGGTTGAGCATAGACACAGGAAACAAGAGGCTGCCAGTGTGATTCCCGTCCGGGCACATGCCCGGGTTGTGAGCTCCATCCCCAGTAGAGGCTCTCCAGGAGGCAGCCAATTGATGATGTTCCTCTCTATCAACGTTCCTATCTCTCTCTGTCCCTCCCTCTCTCTCTAAAAATCAATAAAAGCTTTTTTTTTTTTTTTTTAAAGCTACTGTACTATGACATTCTGGGAAAGGCAAACTGGTTGCCAGGAGCTGGGAGGGAATGGAGGAGAGGTGAGCACAGAGGATTTTTAGGACAGTGAAAATACTCTGCATGATATTATAGTGGTGGATACGTGTCAGTATGCATTTGTCAAAACCCATGGAATATACAACACTGAGAGGGAACCCTAATATAGTGGACTTGGGGTGATGTGGAGTGTCATGTAAGAAACACAGCACTCTGGGGGGATCTTGATAGTGGGGGAGACTGTGTATGTGTGGGGGCAGAGAGTGGGCTCGAAATCTCTGTACCTTCCTTTCAATTTTACTGTGACCCAATTTTTAAATTTTAAATTATTTTTTTGAAGAGTGGTCATCCCTATCCCCATGGTCCTTTCTAGCTCTGAGCTGATGACAGTGTCTCTGCCCAGAAGGCCATTTTATTAGAATGCTCAGCACCTCAGGATTTTCCTTTGTGGTGCCCAGCACTGAAAGTCTAACATCTCAGGAGAACAAAGAACAAGGCATCTGCTACTTACTCATAAAGGGGCAAGGACCATGGTTGTGCTGCTGGGTAGGAACCGAGCTGGGTCCCCGGCCAGGACACTTTCTAGGGCACCTGTTTCTATCCCTGAGCATCATCTGATGACTGGGCACATCTGTGAAGGTAAAGTGTGGAGAGATGGGCTCTGTTCACTTCAAGATGCTTACATTTCCCTGTCTTAAGATGAACCAGGAGGTCTCCTGTTTGTGCTTATCTTCTTCCGGCCCATACTTACACATATCCTGTTGGTGTCCCAGGACAAGCAAGGAATCCCGTGGTGGCTGGGACTGAGCTACAAAGGAATCTTCCAGTATGACTACCATGACAAAGTGAAACCGCGGAAGGTACGTGCTTGCTTTTGTGAGGCAGAGAGGAACAGCGGAGAAGTGAGTAAAATATTTTATGCCGCGCAGCCTGAGGGCCTCTGGGCTCACCACGCCCTTGCTACTGTGAATGTGTGCAAATTACTGTGCAGAAATCTAGCCTGAGCTCCCTGGGTAAATGTTTTTTCCCATCAATAAGGAAAGTAAGCAGTTATAATTATGTAAGGTGAGACTGGCTCAGCTCTCCCTGAGGAAATGGGCGAAAGGACTCTGAGGGATTGTCCTATTCCTTAATTTCCAGGGGTGTTTTGCCTTCGGGAAAGTAGGGGAAGATCATTCTTGAATCCTGAAAATAATGTGCATTTTCCAAAAGCGTGTGTGTGTGTGTGTGTGTGTGTGTGTGAGAGAGAGAGAGAGAGAGAGAGAGAGAGAGAGAGAGAGAGAGAGAGCGCACTAAAAGAAGAGATTGTAGGTGCAAAAGAGATGAAAAATAAAGAGGCGTGAGAAGCATTCCTGCAAACCCGGTAAATATTTTATGGCGGATCAGAAGTGATCAGAAATCTGGGGAAAATCAGGTCATTTGCCAAAAAGAACGGAAAGCAGAGAGGGATCTGCAAAGTCATTGTGAACACAACAGAATGTTTAAAAGGGGCACGGTGCTTGAGTTTTCTCTGTTTTCATTGACACACATTTTTTTCAGACCAGAACAAATAGAAAAATTATAAGGGAAAAATATCTCTGAAGCAAGAGCTGTCATTCAGATCCCCTGGCAGAAGATCATGGAGAGAGGCTGGTGTATAGTTTAAACCCTGAAATGCATATTAAAAGTGTCAAAACCACAGTTGCTGTAGGAAGGAGCGCAATATTGATCCATTCTGTCATTTCAGATTGCTCTTCAGGCTTTGTTAGCCCACGCCCAAGAATGAAATGCACACTATACAGCTGAGCGTATCTCGTCTCTCCTGTTACATCCACTCTCAGCCAGCTCTTTATAATTGATGGGATAAATAGCCCGTGTTGGGGAGGGTTTTCACTCAATTCATCAGAAGTCAGTTAAGTTCTAAGAAAAGATCCTGAGCAAATGATGTGAAGGAATTCTGTGGTGGGAACAATTCAGTAGGCACCTGGCTATTTAAAGCATATTATTTTGCGGCTGTCTCCCAAAACCCTGTAGTTTGCACTTGGATCCTGTAAAACAGGAATTGGACCCTGTGTTCTTATTTTCCCTCTGTTTTCCCTGGTCACATTGTCTCTTTGTTCCTGCTCTCCTCTGCCTCTTTCCCATATAAATGCCTGTGCTTTTTTCTCCTCCAGTTTTCTCTTCACAACCTCCTTCATTTGGTACTGACAGTCCTCTCTTTTCAACCTGGATGGTGGTTTTTTCTGCTTGCAAGAACCAAGAATAAATACTCCCAGATCCTTTACCAAAATGCTGGTTACACTCTATCCAGCTCTTCATTGCCCACATTGGTAGAAGGTCAACGCCAACATGGACACTTCAGTTCCATAGCCAAGTTCATTAAAATCCAGTGGTTGAATCCTCCTCTCTCTTGGAGCATTTTGAAAGACATGTTAACAAGTACCCATACATTTTCAGTTTAAGTTATTAACATGTTCAAGTTTGCTTTGTTTCTCTCATTGAGGTACTAATGAAGATTGAAGAGATAACAAGATAACACTTGATGTATGTAAAAAGCAGGGTATGGCACATTCCAAGGGCTCAAATTATAACTGATAAATTCAGAGACTCTTAAGACTCTAAAACAGGTTTCAAGATAAGAAGTAGGAAGTCAGAGGTGTGAATAATCAGCCGTCGAGTAAGAGCATTTACTCTCATTTGTGGAGCTTGTCCGGGTCATTGAACATTGAAAAATGTTAAAAGGTCATTATATTTATTTAGGATATTGGCTCTACTCAGACTGAGTTATTACTTAAAATAGACTATTCTTCTGTAGCCTCTGAGGAAGTAGTTGAGATTCTCAAGTCTACTGCCAGCAAGGGACAACCAAGGCATCAGGGTCAATGCTGATTCCTTCTTTCCTTCCTTCCTTTCTTCCTTCTTTTCTTCACTCATTTTAAAATGTTCATTGTGTAGCTGTTGTGCCAAGCAGACTGAAGGGTGCTGAGATAAACAAGAAACACATCATATCCTCAGCTTGCCCAGGCTGCCAGGAGAGAGCTGTGTGGCAATTGCCTCGGTACCAGTGCTGTAACAGGCCTGTGTGAGGGTTGGTGGTGAATTAAAGGACAGAGTCCCTCCTGGGCTTACAGGGGAGAGACACATCTTCATAAGCAGAACAGCAGGGCTGGGTCCTAAAGGGTGGACAGAAGTTTTGCAGATGGACAGATGGGCTGGGGAGATGTGTGGGCTGAGAGCCCCGCACTCACTCGGGAAGGCCCACGAAGGAGAACTGGGTGCCTGGAGGGGAAGAAATGCACCACTGGGGTTGGAATGAGGGCTGAGAGGAGGCGCCTCGCTGCAGAGGGAGCTGAGGAGGCCCAGCAGCCGCTCCCACAGCCCTGAAGGCTTTACTAAGAGGATTTCGTCTTCAAGGCCCTGGGAGCCACTGAGTGTTTGAAGCAGGGGAGTGGCAGCTGTGAGGAGGAGGGTGGAAGGAATGCAGGTGAAGACTTGCAAAGCAGGACCTTTATCAGTGGTGGAGGCCAGAATTGGTGGGGGCTTGGGGCGGGCTATCAGTAATGGGATGGATAAGAGAAAATGGAGGGAGATGTTTAGGAAGTACAGATGGTTGACCAAAGTGTATGGTGGGAGAGGGTGACAGAACAGAAGGGGAATCTAGAATGATGCTAGGCTTCTTGACCAATCAAAACATGGATATGAGAGAAAGGGGCAGTAAGTTCAGTTTGGACATATAGAGCTTGAGGCTTGCTGGGACATCAGGGTATCTGTGATAACAGGACATTGGGTATTCTCAGTTGGAGCTCAAGAGTATCAAGAATTTCCAATGCATAACTGAACCAGAGACTGCACAGAGAAGAAACGGAGAGGCACTCAGCACATGGGGGAAATTACCAGGAGCTGGGGTTAGATTTCAGGTCCCTACCATGACTTCCCTGTGAGACACAGAGGCAGTCCAGCAGCATGGCCTGAACCTGATAGAATTTGGGGAACGCTCTGTAAGAAATGAATGTACAATCTGAGTGTGAAATTAAGAGCAGGCCTTTGAAAGCCTGTAAGAGGAAGAAACATCTAAGTTTCATTAGCCCAAGGCGTACCTGCCTCTGCTAACACCTGGGATGAGACTTAAAGACAAAACTAGAGACTAAACCAGAGCCAAATAAGAAGTCACAGCTGCAAGAACCATGCCGGTGCTTGTTCTTCTTGCATCAGCATCTTCACCATCATAACAAGGCCATGTGAGGCACCTGTGAGTCCCTGAAGCAGCGTGTGTGCCCTGGCTCCAGACCTGTAAACATAGAGAGAGGCATGCACGCGGTAATGACTACCTATGCAGATTCACATGTAAAGTGCCCAAGGTCTGCCTTCAGTGCGTCAGGCCAGTGATACTTACCCTTGGCTGAAAATCAGAAATCGCATGAAACCTTTTGAATGTATAGATGCCACCATCTCCCCCGTCCCACTCGCCCCCTCTCTGACCAGGCCACTGAATGCTCAGGAAGCCTCTGTGACGGGCAGCTGGCCAGGAGCACCACCACCCAGCCGTCGGTGCCTCCTTTCCAGACTCTACCTCAGGAAGGTCAGCCAGGCTCTGCAGGGTGTACGGCATAGGAGAGCTGGGGCTCTCCGAGGTACAGGGGGCCAGCTCCTGTCAAGGATGGCCCTCCAGGTGGTGCCACTCCTCTTCCTCAGGGCAGGCACAGCTGTCTTGAGCCCCCAGCAATGCTCAGGAATCCTGGAGTGGCGCCCAGCTCTGTGCACCTGGAGGCCCTTCTGCGGCTGAGGTCCTGCCTTACACTTTGCCTCATTTACTGGGGCTGTCATGCGGTGCCACAACAAAAAGCCAACAATTCAAAGAGAGACTGTGGCAGGGATAGGCCTGCTCCTTGTCCCCTAAGGGCCTTGAGGCATCTCTGGTGCCCCTGGCATGCACAGCTCTAGGATAAGATGACCAGACGTCCCGCTTTTGGCGGGACAGTCCCGATTTTTAACAATTTGTCCCACGTCCCGCGGCATTTTAAAAAAGTCCTGATTACTCTTTGTAATATTTTAAATAATAATAAAAAAAAGAAAAGAAAAAGAAAGAACCCCCCTCCCCTCCGGTCAATGGTGTATTGCTTTAAATCTAGGAGCGCCAGCAAGCCATGAGCACTCCAGGCAGCTCAGCAGCCTCCTGTGAGAGTTCACTCAAGTGGTTCCAGATGGCCCACCAAAAAAAAAATTAAAAAATTAAAAAATGGGTGGCTAATTGCTGGCCCAAAATGGGTAGGGCTGGTTCCAGGTTCCCAGGTTGGGGTATAGTTTGCCATTCTGGTCGCAGAGTCTACCCTGAACTGCTTAATCCTCATTTTGAAGCCCATAGTGACTATGGGAGAGATGGAGTCAAGCACAGGATACCTCACAGGTGATGGAGAGGACATTTTCATTCCCTCCCAATCACACACCCCATATGCTGCCTGGGCCTTCTAAAGAAATGGGCTCCCAGCCTTGCAGAAGTACAGCCCAGCATGCAAGCTGCTGATGTTTGTTAGAATAAAACCAGCCTCTCTGCCCTTGGGGCACACGTCGGGAACAGCCAGACAAGAAGGAACACCCAAATAAGGTGATTTGGCTTCTGTGTACATTTAGTCGTTCAAGGTCAACTTCAGAAGTTTAGAACTACATGTGCAGAAGAATAGCTCTGCAAAAGCCAGTCAGTAAGTAGGACTTTAAATAAGGAAATCTATGATATACTTACTTGATTCAGAATACTAACCCTTGCTTGCATGTAGGAGTTCTTTAAAAAGTTCAGGCAGAACCCCAAACAGTATCTGAGGACAGATAGCAGAATTTCTTACAAGCTATTCAATATCGTCCTATCACCTCTCATTAAATCCGTCTGTTTCTCCTCATCACCCACCCATGTTTTCTCTCTGACTCAGCCTGTCTCCCCACTTCTGTGTTCCTGTGCTTACTAAAATGCTATAAGACACTTTGGAGCTTCCTTTTGCTTATCTCAGCTCACCTCTCTTCTTTCCCATAGCTATGGTTTGATGGTTTTTATGCACAGTTGTTGAGTGTGGTATTGGAATTCAGGAATGGTAGGATCTGCATGTCCCACTGCTGGGTTTAGCATTGGTGAGAAGTGGAAAGAAGGTCATAGTGTCAAACAAAAACATCTCACAGTGGCGTAGACCATTTTACCCTATTTTCTCCTAGCTGCTGATTTCCATTTCCACGTGTGTATATGTGTAGCACTGAAATGCTGGGTAAAAGGATGTCCGTTATTTCACACATTACAGTCCTGTTAGCTCCAGGACTGTAATAGGGAAACTGCCATATTGGCATTTGGGCTCTAGAAGTGTTTGCATTTACAGCCAAGCAAAGAGACCCAAGCCAAAAAGAAAAAAGAAGGGGAGGGAAAGGGAGGGAAGGAAGAAGAGGGAAGGGAAGGGGAGGAGAGGGGAGGGGAGGGGAGGGGAGGGAAGGGAAGGGAAGGGAAGGGAAGGGAAGGGAAGGAAGAAGAAGGGAGGGAAGGGAAGGGGAGGGAAGGGGAGAGGAATGCCAGCTGTGCAAAGTGGCCATGGTGACACGCCTTGAACTGATGCCCATCACTTTTAGGCAGTGGTGCCTGGACAAGCAGGACTGTCCCTTTTTCTTCCTTAAGAGCATTTGAATGAGAAATGCATGATGTATATTGAAGAGGCATTGTTTATTAATTCTTACAGAACCGGGGTCACATGGGGCAGAGCCATAAAAAACTTCGAAAGTGCTGATCTTTGGGACGGTCTGCCCCTGTGCACCACCGGGACCAAAGGTGTTGGGAGGTTAGCCTCTCCCACATTTAAGACTCAATTCCCCACCAGTTCCAAACTGAGCTGCTTCCTGTCGTGTCCTCGTAGTCGGCACTCTTCCAACAGACCAGCCATCAAATCCTCAGAAACCATTATAAATTACGACAGAAATGCTTTTCGAACAGGGCGCCAAGACAGTTAGAATAAAGGCCCCTCCTGCAGGCTGTGTCTGAGGTTGTTAGCATTAAAGACCAAATGGTGTGAAACATGGGACTCCACAAAACCCCCTAGAAGGAATGTTCAGTATCTGTGAAGCATCACTTACGGCTGCAGCCCACTGACCAGCCCATATTTAATGAGCTGTCTCCACTGGAGAAGAATGGCAGTGCTGGTCCTTGTTGCATTCAGCAGGCAGCGTTTACTTATTTATTTGATGTGCAATTAGGGGCGCTTTTATGTACACTTAGATGCACAATTAGAGCACTGTGGGGTCCCCTCTGAGGCATTAGGAGAAGGAACAAGACTAAATGGTCTGCCGCTGTCTCCAAGAAGCCAGTGTGGCTTCCTCTGGTTCCCAAGAGTATTTAGGATGCAGAGTATTAGCTCAGGGAATTGATGCATTACTGTCACTTCCAGGTTAGTAAAGATTTTTGAACTGTCTGAGATGATGAGACAGGAAGAGAAAACAATATTTACAGGAAATATTCCACTAACTGTGAATTGACTCCCAGCAGAGCTCACCTGCTAAATTATTCAGCGTACTAAGCACTCCATTAAGCGCACCGCTGACTTGGTTTTCAGCTTCTGTTTGGATGCACTTGGCTTATTTGGGGGTTGCTGAGTCCTGCACCTTGGCTGGCCCTGGGTGGGCGCCTTCCTCATCCCATTATCTGTATCCCTCTTGGAAAGCACACATGATGAACCCCAGAGAGGAAGAACACCACTGAATGCCTTTAGCACTTTTAGCATTTGTTCTTTCTCAGGGTTGGATCAAAGGGCCTCCCTGGTTGCTCCCTGTCGGTCCTTCAGATCTCATTCTGCTGAGGGACCTAGAAGGATGCAGTGCCTGTGAGTGACAGACCCTGGCCATGGGTCACCTAGGAGGTACTGCCTCACAGCTCAGAACAGCCTGCCCAAGGAATCATGGGGTGGGGGTGGGGGACATAGAGAGTCCTCCATCTACCAAATAGTGTGAAACATGGGACTCCACACTAACACTCCAATAAAGAAAGAAAAAACGCCATCATATTTTAAGAACATTGACATGCCCTTCCCAAAGCATCAATACTGCATTAGACATGCTCATCTCTAACAATAGGCATAGTCTCTCTCTGAACTGGGACCCCCACCTCCCCTTCCATGCAAGAATTGCAGTCACTGACAACACTGAGCTGAAGTTTAGGACTGCAGTAGAGGGTGTTAATAAGAAATCCTCTCCAGGAAAATGGTCCCTTACGAGAATGACCTGTCGTGTGCCAGGTCCTGCTCTGGGCTTGATCCCCAATAGGGGGTGTGCAGGAGGCAGCCCATGGATGAAGTTTCTCTCTCACTGATGTTTCTATCTCTCTATCCCTCTCCCTCCCTCTCTCTCAAAAAATCAATAAAAACATATTTGGAAAAAAAAGTTCTTCTGTGAGTATAGCATGCCAGGCTCCCAGGGAAACAGAATCTGAGCTGGATTTGCACCCAGGAAGCTCTGGACCTAACACCACCAGTAAGGAGAGGGAAGGAAGCAGGGCTCCGCGGAGAGAGCTGAGCTGTAATGAAATCTTGATGAGACTCTGAATTTGGAATGACCCTCAGAGCCACTGTCCTGAGACTGGGAACCAAGCCTTGTGCTCAGCATCAAGCCATCATTAGATGTAGGTGACCATATGGGGAAAGGTCGTGACCTTGGGCAAGGTAGCAATTCCTAGAAAGAGAATGACTCCTTCAGTCCTGAATGGCAAGGCAGGTCAGCACAGCACCGTTTGCCAGCAGTGATTCTGAAAGCACGGCCCTTGGACCAGTGGCATCTACATCACCTGGCAACCTGTTAGAATTAAAAACTCTTGAGTCCCCACCAGAGACTCATGGGCTCAGAAACTTGGAGGCAGGCTATGTTCTCATGAGCCCTGGAGGAGATTCAGACACAGGCTATAGAGTGTGAGGACCCTTCTCTAGGGACAGGAAACTGGGCCCTTCCTTTGTGATTTTACTCTGTTGTGTCACTGTTGGAAGATATTTTAGTCTGTGCTAAAATCAAATCCTTCCCTAGAGCCGTTACACCTCCATATCCACTCAAAGGCCCAGAGTAAATCTCAGAGTCTCAACCTACGAGGGATTCTGATGCTATTAACTCATCTCCCTGTGCATTCAAAAAAGTTGTGGTAAACAATATATGTAACCTCTCTTGTGCCTCTCTTTTTATGTCTGTGAAATGGAGGCTCTAAGACACAAGAAACAGTCTAATTTCCTTCATCTTGAACACGTTTACATTTCAAAGAGTTTCTTGTTCCCACGATGAAAGTGCTGCTGCCCTTGACAGAGCAAATATCATTACAGTCTCTTTTACACTGAACGGAGAGGTGAATCGCCGTGAAGAGCAAACAACGTCTCTTTGTTAAGAGGATTACATTTTTTCCCCTGATCATTGGACCTGGGAACCGAGGGTTCCTCAGTTCCCACAGGCTCCTGTGGAGGCCATTTCGGAGGCTGGTGCTGCGTAAGCCACACTTCCAAGGACACTGGCGTGCATTGTTCTTGTATTCCTGCTGTATTCCTGCTGCATTCCTGTCGAAGCTGTCCCCACAGGGGCCGTGCTGGTGTCAGACTGTCACGCTGTAGGTTCTGGCATACCCCTCTGGGTGCCATGTTCCTGCCCCCCCCTCCCCTCAGGCTCCCTGTTCATTGCAGTGGCAAGATACCTGCCTTGGCAGTCGGGAGAGCTCAGTTCTAGCTCCACTTCTGCAAGGCGGGTGAGAGAGAGGACCGGGAGTCAAGGCTGAGAGAATCTCGAGAATAGAAACTAGTCAGAGGAATGCAGTGAGGGTCAAGCTCATTGTCCACCAGGAAGGACTGATGAATAAAAGGACGAATAAAATCAGCGTGTTCCCAGAAGAAAGTGTAGCAAGAAAAAAACTCTAATTTCTAAGTAGGCCTGCCTATCTTTGTTCTCCAGTTCAGCCAAAACCCGAGCTAAATTTGATTTGATGACCAAAAGTCATTTTTCTCCCTTCCCCAGACAGACACAGCTGTCCCTTTGGGGGGGGGGGGTGAGGTCGCCCAGGGCTCATCCACTTCCCACAGCAGTGCCTGGCCTCAGACTCCGCCTCCCTGCATGAGCAGGCACATGTGACAACGCTGAAAAGGCCACAGTACACACCACGCTGATTGTGAGGACTGTCGGGGTCAAACACATTTGATATTTATAACATGCAGATAACACCCAGTGGACAGGCCGCCAGCCCCTTTGAGACTCGGTGGCTTCTAAATCACTGGTGGCCCCAGAGTCCCACCACTCAGGGAGTCCCACTGGTCTTGGATGTGATTTGAAGAAGCAAATCAAAACCAAACAGTGTTGTCGGATCCCAGACCTCAGCATCAAGTGGCTCAACCCACTCCAGAAAGAACCCTGAGCCAAGTAACTTAGGAGCACAGTTGGTTCTCTGGCTTAAACACCAAAGACTTTGCTAGTCTGACAAGAACACTGACCACTTGGGACTCAAAAGGCAAAATGCTTGGGTCTCACACCGTTCTTTTGAATGTGTTCTCCCTAGATAAAAATGCAGTCAGACCCGTGACTTTTCAGACCACTCCCAGGTAATGCAAAGCCACACTTTAAGTAGCAAGACAAATTGCATTAAGAAATTATCGTGTCCAGTCCTTTATAAGAACCAGAAAGCTCTAAGCTTGCTTTTTAAAGATCCAGTCTCCCCTCTCCCAAGTAGGCTTTCCCTCTCCTCCTTCAGCGCATCTGACGCCAGCTCCATGAGTAAGCAGGGGTCAGGCCGCAGCCTTAGCTGTCCCCAATGTCGGCAGCTGCTGGTCAGGTGCTCCAGGAGACCTGAATTTACCCTCTCACTAGCTTTGCAGGGGGTATTTGCCCCCTTTCCCTCAATTTCTATCTTCCCAAATGCTTTATACCCCCATTGAGGGTGAGGGGTTTTAGAATCATCTAAACCGTAAGGTTATAAATTTTTAAAATGCACATATGAAACACCGTCAGAGCCATCTTTGTGTCCAGTTGACTAGTAGTAAGTACATTCACATTGTTGTGCAGACATTCTCCTGGACTTTTTCATCTTGCAAAATTGAAACTGTCCCACTAAACAACTCCTCACTTTCCCCTCCCCCAGCCCCCAGTGACCACATTCTATTTTCTGTTTCTATGATTGACTACTCTAGAAAGCTCACCAGCTGCCCCTGCGAAAGACTGCGGGGTCATGTAGCAGAGGGGAGGAGCCCCCTGAGCTGCCTTGGCTAAGAGGGCCCAGAGCCTTCAGGCTCATCTGCAGAGACCCCCATGGAGATCGGGGAGCAGGGCCTGGTGGGAGGACCTCAGACACCTCAGGTGGTGTATGTGGGAGGAGGCTTCTTGGGAAGAAGAGGCATCACAGTTGATTTGGGGGTTTTGTCTGGGACTGCCGGCTCCTTGTAAGTAATTCATCTTACTGAGTTTGAACTGAAGAGCGTCTTATGATTCATGGTTTATCCAGGCTAGCTTTTATCAGTTAAAGGCCACAAGAAAGCTCCAGGTCACTTCCTGTGTCTCCCCAAGCCCTAGGCACCCATAGACCCTGTCTCTCTGGACTTACCTATTTCAGATACTTCATATAAATAAAAACATAATTTGTGGCCTTTTGTATCTGGCTTGTTTCACTTAACATGATGTTTTCAAGGATCCTCCCATGTTATAGCATGAAGCAGAACTTCCCTTCTTTTTTATGGCTGAGTACTATGCACTTTCCTCTGATGTTTACTTCAGCATTTCTGCAGTGACCCAGCATGTGCGGTGCCTGGAGTCTTTGCACCCTCTCTGTTTCCTCACTCAGCTGCGTGGCTTTGCCCCCAGTTGTCTTCTGCTAGCGACTCAGCTGTCACTTCAGTGCAGCCTTTCCCAGATACCTTATTTACAGGGACAGACCCCTCCTGGTCTCCTCTGTGTTTGTCCTTGGAACCTCTTATCCTCTGACCTTCTTCTTGCAGAGTTTTCTTACGTATTTGCCTACCTCTCCCCTCACAAAAACATAAAAGTTTTTATCTATTTTTTTTCACTGTTGTATGCCCGCTGCCTAGTCCAGTACCTGACATGTGGTAGATACTCAACAAACAGTTGTTAAGTGAATAAAAGCAGTCAAGCCAGAATATCCAGTAGCTTGTTGTGACCCAGCACTGATGTTGAGGACATCTCCGTATGTGTATGTAGTGGCCCAATTGGAATGGATAACTGATAAAGCCCCTATAAGGAAGGGTTTGAGAGTGAGACATTGCAAGTGAGGGGAAGGCAGGAGAAGCATGAGGGATTCTCTAAGCTGAGATGATGGGAAAATGAAAAGTATATACGGAGTTCCTTACCAGTCCATCTGGACGGTTCCTCAATTTTATTTTTATTTTTTTGTCTCTTAAACCAAATGGACCCAAAGAACTAAGAGCAATGACATTGAGAAGGAATTTCTAGAGTCCAGAGACCGCTAAGCAGTTCTGGTTACTCTGGCCGCCTTGTCTTTCTTAGAAGCGGGAAGCATTAGACTGGGAACCGCTGCTTGTTGAACCCGGCAGCCTTCGCTTGTCTCGGAAGATCTCGGCTTGTTTCTGCTGAGCTGTGTAATACTTAGCAAGTTCTGTGAGCTTTAAAAAAAATCTGCATGATTCAAAGGGGAAACCCAGGCTGAACTGACCTTCCTGGAAGTGTGAGCTTGTGTAACACCAAAGCCCGACACAGCCAGGAAGGCGTCAGTGTGAACAGGCATGGGGCTCAATGTCACCCCTGCAAGCTGGATGGGAGGGTGCGGAGGCTGCCTCCAGGCGAATGAATGGTGAGGAGTCACTACAGGTCAGGCCGGAGGTTCCAGCTTGAGCCCAGGAGCCCCAAGACTCCAGACTGGACTTCCCTCATTCACTTCGCAATCCACTGTCCTTCAGACAGAGCCACCAGGAGGGGGAAGGGCTGCAGTTCGGGCTGGGGCTCTTGATCTGGCACTCATGGCAGCTGCCCTCTTGCTCCTTGCCTTGCAGGTTAGAAACATTTTTGTTTGTTTATTGTTGTTAATCCTCACCCAAGAATATTTTCCCATTGATTTTTAGAGAAAATGGAAAGGAGTGGCAGGGGGAGAAACATCACTGTGACAGAGACACTTCAATTGGTTGCCTTCAGCATGCACCCTGATCAGGGCCAGCAATTGATCCTGTAATTGAGATACATGACCTTCACCAGAGACCCTTCAGTCTAAGGGCCAATGCTCTATCCACTGAGCCACACCAGCTAGGGCTAGAAATGCATTTTTAACAAAATGCCTAGGTTCAACCACTGATGGTTCCTCATATCATGGAAATTGCCTGAATTTCCAGCAAACAGAGAAAGATTCAGATACCAGCTCTCACCATTTGTCATCTGTGTGACTTTAAGAAAGTGACACCATCTCTGAACTTCAGTTGAGGTAATACCTACCTCATAAAGCTGTTCACTCGTTCATTCACTCATCAAGTAATTATTGAGTGCTTAACACGCCCCAGGTGCCAGGAGAATACCTTCAAGGTACCAGGTCTGACAGAGAAGGCATTTGAATAAAATAGAGTTTTGCAACACGGGATGATAATTGCTTTGGCGGAGGACGGATATGAATATTTGGGAGAACTAGCATGGATTGGAGCTGGGAAGTCATAGGGGTTAGGGACAACTGTGATGAAACGAAAGTGGTTTAGGGCAGCCTGGGGAGTAGAAGGCGCCATGGCCGCCTCTGCCCTCACAGCCTTCCTCAGAGTCACAGCTCCCGAGTTGACCTGCCCACGATGGAATTCCTCCAGGGCAAACAGAAATGAGGCAGAGCTCAAACCAGAGCAGCCCTCCTGGAAGCAAAGATTCTAGAGTTAAAATTCTTACCTCTAGAAAACATGCTCACATCTGTCTCTCTGGACTTACCTGTTTCAGATGTTTCTGGGAAGGAAAAATGGTGGAGCAGATACACAACTGCTCCAACAAGAGGCTCCTGAGAGAGAAATCGCCAAATTCAACCAGGGCCCCAGCTCAGAGGTGGTTTCTCTGGCACTCCAGCCAGCACAGGGTGGGACCCTCCAGGAGAAAGCCAGGGCTGACGTTGGAGCAGGTTCGGGCTCCCCTCTGCTGGCTCCTGCCATCGCTGCAGAGCAGCCAGCAAGACCACAGGTGTTCTCGGCACAGCCTGACTTGAAAAGCGAGCTGCCAGCCCTGGCCTGGTGCCCACTCAGCCTCCACGCTCCCTGAGAGGCTTTGCAGCCAGAGAGGCTGAGCAGCACCTCAGGTCTGTGGCAGCAGGCAGTCCCCCTCCTCTGGGTACCCACAGAACCCCGCCTGCAAGCCCTCCCCTCTCCCACAGGCTGGGCCAGCTCTGGAAGCACTGGCTGTTTGGAAGCGTACATGAGCTACTCTTAAACAGTTATTCACAGAGAGCCTCGTGGCTTACTAATTTCTTTCAGCTTTGTTTCTCACGAATATTATTAGGGTAGAGTATTGGCATTTCAGCTCTTTTTTTTTCTTAGCTTGATAATGCAGGTTTTAGTTATGAGTATATGATAACCTTTGTTTCTACATAGAGCCGGTTGCCAACCTATTCTCCATTCTACCCCTGTCTTCCATGAAACCCTGGGAAATCAGAGCTTACTGTGACGCCACACCTCTGGACAGAGCTGCCATGCATGAGAGGACTGACAATTGCCAACACTGCCCCCCCCCCACAAAAAAAGAGAAAACATATACTTCCCCCTCAAAAAAGAAAACATATGCTTCCCCTAAAGTCTGCCCTCTAAAATGGTCAAAAAAAAAACAACAGCAAAACTACTTTACCATAGCCAAAAGGAGAGAAGTCTTTGCCATTCAGGTGAAATGGCCCATCATAGTTCAGATGTGGCACAAGTCACAGCAGGTGTTTTTGGCCTTAGAGGGTGTTTCAGGGAAAGCCTGGAGCACAGAGAGGGTAAGCCACACTCCTGGCCACAGTGCTCGTTGCTGGAAAGCCCAAAGCTAGACCCCGAGGGGCAGCGCACTGCCAACTTCTCCCTCCTATACACCCGGGCAGCCACTCTGAGGAGAGTAGACACGACATGAGTAGGCCGAGGATGAGAAAGGAAAAATACTTTCAGTTTCTCTTTAAACCTTCCACATTTGCCAAAGCTTTACGGCATGTCTTTCTGCAAGGAGAGCCAACGCACACAGAATAAAATCATATATGGGGAGAAGCCCTCCCAGGAGAGCAAGACAAGGAAATGGAGTCCAATGGGGAGAAATAAAAGGGCCTGTTTCTCTCCAGGCCTGTGAAGGAGTTGGTTGACCCTCTTGCTCTTTTTCCTCTAGAAGTAATGGCTCATCAAGCCAAAGCTGAAAGGTTTTTGACGGGTTAAAAAGAGACCATTCGTGAACGGGTCAAGGCCTGGCGCTCCGAGTGTCCGTCACTGAATTAACCAAATCAGTTTAGACCTTATGTCCTCCCACAGTGAGGAGGAGGCAGCCCGCCAGAGGGACATCTTGATCCCATTAGGTCTGGCTGTGGGGAAAAGTAGCCATTGTTTTCTTTGCTGGGGCTGTTGCCCTGTCGGAAGACAGCAGATGCCAGGACACCCCCCTCCCCCGCCCCCAGCCCCACCCCCTTTCAGTGCAGGCAGATGAGGAAGGGCATACTTAATTGCACTTTGTAAGCAAATCACCTGTGAACACAGTTGGCCCGTGTTAGAGGGCCTGATTTTGTTCCCAGTAGAGCCCATTCCATGTAACACGGAGCCGTATTACAACAGGTGCTTTCTCCTTAGGGCGAAGGTGTTGCGATTAGAAGGTATAGAAGGAAAATGGTCAAGGCTGACTCAGCCCAGAATTGCAGTGGACCCAGGACCTGGCTGGATGAGAATGGGCCAAGGAGCCCAAAGATAGTTCCTCCAACACCAGTTCCAATGGAATGCTAACCTGGGTTTGGCTCATGCTTACATTGTAATACATCCAATTAACAGAAAACATTTTTTTTTTAATGCCCATGGTACCGTATTAGTCATCTTTTAAAGAAAATTATACACACTTGTATTTTGGGCTGATACATGTTCAAAGTATTCAGAACTTAATTTTTTCATTAAGAATAATACTGGTATGTAAATAATGGAGGGGAAAGAACATAATAATAGCTACAATCTATTGACCACTAACTCAATAATAAAAAGTAAACATATTGGCTGCCAACACCTTCACTCTGAGAAGAAAGTACCTATTGTAATATGGCTCAGTATTGCATGGAATGGGCTATACTGGGAACCAAATCGGGGCCTCCAACACAAGCCAACTGTGTTCACAGGTAATTCGCTTACAAAGTGCAAATGAGTAAATACACTGGCTACCTTTTTACACACTTTATATGTACCAGTATTAATTTATTAATACAACAGACCTATGAAAATGAAACTTGTTATTAGTATTTTGAAGATGGGAATACTGCTTGTTAGTAGAATTTTGAAGATGGGAAGACTAAGACAAATTCCTATAGGTATGGATTTATTTCTGGGCTCTTAATTGTATTCCATTGATCTGTGTGTCTGTTTATCTGTCAATCAATACCACACTGTTTTGATTACTATAGTTTTGTAGTATAGTTTCAGGTTGGGGGTATGATACCACTATTTGTTTGTTTGTTTTCCTCAGGGTTCCTTTGGCTATTTGGGTTCTTTTGTGGTTTCATACAAATTTTTAGTATTTTTTGTTCTATTTCTGTGAAAAATGTTCTTGAGATTTTGATAGGGATTGCATTGAGGCTGTAGATTGCTTTAGGAAACATAGGCAATTGAAGAATGTTAATTCTTCCAGTCCTTGAGCATGGAATATTTCCATTTCTTTGTGTCTTTTTCAATTAACTAAGATGATTTTAAGTTACCATGTATCATGAATACTGTCTACTTTGTGGATGTTGCCTCCTCCCAACCAGATTTAGATTGTGAGCTCCTTACAATATAAGTATGCATTAGGCAGCAAGTCCTTCCTTTACCTACTAGCTTAGGCCCATATAAAGTAGACACCACTACTTGAGTGGTTGGAAAGGGGATGGAACATTAAATATTCCCTAAAATCCCAGGGCCTAGCTGCTTCTTTACGCATAAAGTAAAATATATTGCATGCCTACGTAACTGATACAAAACCTCTGAGATATGGTGTGAGCCCACTAAAAACACATACATGCTGCTACTGTTCCCTAGAATTGGTTCTCCTATAATAGCAGAGCCTTGTCAGGATGCACCTGATAATATTTTCTGAGCACATAGGCCTGGGTTTCTTTGTGCACCTCCATTTTAACTAAACTCCATCCCATCCACTCCTTCTTTTGTCCTATACCCCTCAGGGTGTGTGGCAGCTCGTTTTTATTTACTGAAGGCTTAACCAGTGAGCTGCCATGCATCCAAAACAGAAACCATCCCCATTTCTTCCATATGCGCTGGAATATTTACGAATTTAAGTTACCATAATTTTCTTTACAAACCCAGAGGTGTCCCTAGCGAGTTTGATTTTAAAATTGGCTGACCAGAGTTGATATGCGAGGCTTGTGGCTATAGACACGCGTGTTTCTGCTTGCATCTATAGACACTTACGGCTTAAAAGGGTTAAATATACCCAGAGATTAGTGAGTGGCAGCCCTTCTAGAAAGTAAATAGAGCAGAAATGACATAAAGAAGTACATTTTCTAGTATATATGTTTCCTTCTGGGCCCGGAGACTATTCCTGGCCATGAGTCTAATTCTTCTTAGAAGACAACTCTTGGCTGGTGTTCGGAAAGCATTCAGCATCACGCACACTGCTGAGGGCCTTTGAAGAAGTGATTATTTACTTCATCATCAGCTTAAAACAGCTTTGTCTTCGCTCATCATCAGGTCTTCCTAGTGTGTTAAAAGAAGCCCAGGACAGAAGTCACAAGAGTGGGTCCCAGCATCAGTTCCTAATTTAACCTGTGCTGGTCCTTTAACCTCTCTCCCTCGGGCTTTCTTAATCTGCTGAAGGAGGCAGCTGGGCCAGATGGTTGCTGGCATTCTGTGCAAGGGGTCCCTCGGGGAGAAGCAGGAAGTTACTCAGAGAGAGGTCATTAAGAGGCTTGATGATTCAGCCTCAGGGACAGGAGGAAGACAAGACTCCCCGAAGTCCCAGTCAAGCATCAGAGCCACTAGAGCGAGCTTGCTCTCCAGACTTTATTTCCACCTCATTGTGTGTGCTCACCCGCCACCCACGTGCTGTCCGGCACTCAGTAAACACTTGCTGGGAGGAAGTCTCATGGAGTCAAGGCCTCTTCTCTGTCCCCGGTGGTGGTGGGAGGGAACATGAGCCCCTTCCTGCCAGCCGTGCACAGGATGTGGGAATCCAGCAGCCCAGCTAGTAGGACCAGTGACCACTCCTGCCCATGAAGTATTGACATGCACCCTTCACACTCACGGCTGGAAGGTGGCATTTAGTAGCCAGGTCTCTTTGCTCTTCCTGGTTGAACGCTTCCTATCTCCTATTTTAGACTTAAGAACATTGAGTCCCAAAAAGGGGAAGTGGAAGATCTGTGATCCCTTTGGAATACAAGTCTAGGTGAGAAATTACAACTCCACATCCAGTACCAGCCCTGGTCCCAGAGGCGGTGACAGACACCATCTCATCTCCATGAAACCACCTCCAAGTGGGTTCTCTACACTGGAACCAGGACAAGCAAATTACTAAGGCTATTCTTTATCCTCATGATTTTTGCTATTAGTCCTTCATTGAAAGCTAAGGCATCCCTGAGTAGACTACCAGAGCAATCCAGGTCTCTAAGAAGAAAAGGCAATCATATCCTCTATATAGGACTGAAAAGATTGGGTTTTTATATTGTCCCATTAGTCTAGGGACATATGGCAGGTGACTGCACTCTTTCACTTAAGGTATGTTACCAATTCTGAACGAGTGACAGTGCTTATAATAATTCTTACTGAGCACAGGTTATTACTGTTCTTAGCCGAGCCTCAAAGTAAATAACATAGACAAACAGTTAGTTGCAAGCGAATCACACATGGTTTATTTACCAAGTCCTGATGGGTTTAAGTCCCTGGGAAGTCCACCCGGAGATGCTCACTGAGACACACCGCACACAAGACGTTTGGAGAGTAAGGGGCCGCGGAGGCTGGCTTCGTGGAGCTCCGTGAAGGTACGGAGGCAGAGCAGAGTAGGCTGGCAGTTGGAGACGAGTCTGTGGAGGGCAGACAGGCGCTTAACTTCTGCGCTTAAATTCTCTTTTTTATACTCGAAGATGGGTGTGGTGGTGGTCTGTCAGCGGCTCTCAGGCACGGAGTCTGGTCCTTACAGATAAGGTTAGGACAGTTCTCAGGTAAACAAGTTACATCTTTAGGTAAGGATCTTATCAGATACACACAGATTCTAATAGGGAGTCTAAGGGTTCCACACAATTCAAAATGGAGTTTTACTTATGCTAACTTAACGATTACTATAACATGTGAACCAGCCATTAGTAAGAGCTCTTCCCACTAATTAGTGGGCCCATGAGGAAGGAGCATGTTAGAGGTTCGAGTAATGGGCAGGTGCCCCTGATTCCTATTTCTGGTTCCTTCACTAACTTGCTGTGTGGCCTTAAGCGGTTTCTCTGGACTTACTTTCCCTAAGAAGCAAGTTTCCCACTCACTGTTTTCGGGGATGCTAACAGATCAAAGAAGGGGCGTGTACAGAGCTATTAAAGATGCCCCGATGAAGTTTATTAGAATGGCCTTGAGTTGATAAGTAGTCATTAATAAATCCTTTGATTACCGGTAGACCCATGTATTTGAGCATCTAATTAGCTCCTTGGGCATAATTGGCCATAGTGGTTATACCAAACCCGAAGGGAAGTAGCACAGTCATAATGATCATCGTGTGTGTTGGGCCTTCAGTTGGAGTCACAAAGCACATGGGCGTCTTTACCTTGTGGCTGAGAAGCTGCAGGGAGACAGGAAGGCTCTCCTAAAGTGACACAGATGAGCGGGAGCTGCCCCAACCAGCACCTCTGGGGCCCAGCGTGGCCTGTTCATAAAGGGAGGCAAGGCCAAGTGTCTCTGTTTGCTTCCTGTTTTCGCTCCGCCAGCCTCAGTGGAGGGTTTAGCAGGCAGGGCCTCTGAGCTGTGCCCCCTGAGGAGACAGTGCACTTACAGCAACAAGTGACCATCTGGGGGCCAGCCCCCCAGCACAGCTGCATCCTGCTGCCTTCATCTCCCTGCTGCCCGGCCCCACATCTCCCTTACGCGAGGAGAAAGGGTCAAGCCAGTGTGCCACAAGGGGCATCTCCTCTGACTCCTGGGATTCAGCTAATGTCCCAGTGCAAACTTGTCTTGAAAAACTGCCCATTCAGTCACCTCACTTCCACCTCTCTTCCTAGTATTTCTTTTGCAAAAAAAAAAAAGAATTGTTTTGAACCCCTGCTTGAGCAGACATGAAGGAAAGCATGGTTCTGCCTCCTGTTAGAAAATGTCTGCAGACATTACCCTGGGAGAGGCCAGAGCCAGGCAGCCAGGGTGCAGTGCCCAGAACAGGAGCCCGGGAGGCAGCAGTGGTGGCAGATCAAGGGCCCACAGCAGAGCCGGGTGGTTTGGTTGGGCTGTTGGCAGAGGTGAGGCTCCTCACACCAACTACATGGGGAGCACTTCAAGGAAGGACCTGGCTTGTTCTGTTTTGCAAGGAGTTGGGGAGGGAGGAGCTGCCAGGGAGCCAGCCATTCTGAGTATTGGCAGGGGTTCCTCCCCAGGTTGGGGGAGTCCAAATAGAAGGCCCAAGAGAGGTGTTTGCAGGAACCCTCACACCAGGTTCACTTTCTTTCCTCCTGATGCAGACGGGACAGCAGTCTCTGTGTGGGCACCTTATCCCAAATGCTGCCTATCCCAGGGCAGTACCTGTGGCACCAGAGCCAGCCAGGACCGAAGATGGGGACCAGGGACATAGTTTGTAGGCTGGGCACAAAATGAAAATGCAGGGCCCTTGATCCAAACTTACAGAGAATTTCAACATGGTGACAACAGGGCAATAAACCAAATGGGCCCTTCTGAGCACAGGGGCCAAGGGCCACAGGCCGATAGCGGTGGTCCTGGCCATGGTGGAGGCAGCACAGGGCTGAGAGTCTGCCTCAGAGACCAGCCATCTTCCATCCACCATTTTCTTCGAAAGAAAGGGAAGAGAGAGCAAGCGGGGAATAATTTTGTACACTTCCTTAGAGATTCCCAGCATGCAGATAATCAAATCGTATTTTCTTAAACCCCAGTGTGAGAGCTTGATAGAAATTGGGTTTGATGTCCACTAACCAGGAGACGAGAGCAGTTTGGAAACATACAGAAAGAAACCCATTGAATGCAGAAAAAACTACACCATCTGTGAGAGGACAAGGCATAGGAAGAGGAATACTGAACTATTGATGTAATAAAATATTTGCAGCTTTAAAATAAATAAATTTAAAAAAAGAATAATTTTGAGTCTGAGTTATTCTTGTTTATGTCCCAGGATTTGGGAGAAGTCAGAACAATTAGGAATCATGATAAGATCTAAGTTCACTGAGCCCTTACTTTGTGCCAGTGAGCTGTACCTAGAAGGGGCCATTAATGCCATTTCACAGATGGGAAAACTGAGGCTAAAGAAAGTGTCATCACTTGCCTGAAAGCAAACAATTTCGATGTAGGAGAGTCTGGACTCAACAGATGCAGTCAGACTCCAGAGCCTGTGTGCTGGTCACTTTGGACCATGTGCTCTGCCAGGTTATGAGGTTAGTGTCAGCGATCCAATGGTTCTGGTGCTTTTCTGGCTGTGGCTAAGTTCAAGTGGACTGACAAGTAGGGGTCAGAGGGGAGCTGTGAGGGTTTTCACTGAGGGATTTAGCATAAGGGCATCAGCAAGCAGCATGAGACTCAGCCCTGTCATCTGAGTCCTCCAGGCTCTATGCAGGCGGCATTTCATCTGTGCCCCACACACGCTGTTGGAGCCAGTGCAGGACTTTGGGTCACTTGCTTTCCTTGAAATGTCTCTGCACTCACTTGGAACTGCCCCTAAAGGAGGAGGAAATTATAGCTTCCCTTGGCTTCATAGTGACATGTGTTGTGTGAGTTGTAGACCACGGATGTGGCTCTAATACAGGAGAGTGAGGTCCTCCTCCTTGGTTCATAGAACAATCATCAAATTCTGCCCAGCATGTTCTGAAAAGAATGCAGCCCTTCTAGAAGTCATTTTTGTTTATTTGTTTTTATGGCTTTAAAAAATTTTTGTATATATATTATTATTGACAGTATTGCCTATGTCCCCTATCCCCTCCCCCATCCTCCTCTGCCCAGCCCCTACCCATCCACCCCCAGGCCTTCACCACCCTATTGTCTGTGTCCATGTGCCATGCATATAAGTATACTAGAGGCCCAGTGCACGAAATTCATGCACAGGAGTGGGGGGGG